>JAPYZP010009411.1:0-16669 GCA_030522985.1 Torymus sinensis
TTCAAATTTGAACCACTTACTGCACTTATGTAGTACAACATTTAGCTAAAATTTCAAGAGATTATCTACACTTATTTTTGAGAAAAAAAATTATTTTAGAAAAAAAGTACGTGTTCATTCCCCTACGATAACAGGAGTAAAAATCATCCAACCGTCTTGAAATTTGGCAGAGATATTTTACGAATATATGTCGATATGTTCCAGCGCATTTTTGGATTTCTATTTTAGATATATTGTGAAAGTTGTTATTATATAAATAGTACAATATCAATTCGAATGAAATCAGTATAGCTATACACACAAGAAGACAAAAACAGACTGTGGTCGAACTTGAACCGAAGACCCGTCCGTTTCTGCGGTTACCCAATTATGGTTACCTTAATCGATAGGTCAATGCTACCTAATAATCGAATATTACTATATCGATAAACGTCCGGAGAAGTATCTTTGACAATGAACTGAGTAATAAGGCACAGTTACAATAAAGGTGTTCCTTTTCTAAATAACATTTAATGATTAGATGAGTTCTAAAATACAAAGCCGGCATTATTATCGTAATTGGACAGCAAGGTCACTTTTAAATAGGCGTTTTAGACAACCACGTACAGTAAAAACGTATTATAGGTGATAGGACTATAATCGATCAACGTTACTACTTATAGACAACAGTGTAGTAAAGCCCTCAATCAGTTCCTTTCGGTAAATTCGTAATTATGTGTTGTTAATTGGAAAAACAATTATTATATGTAAGTATAATATATCGTAAACCTGCAAGATAAACATATTATTTGTTAAGAATACGTGATATAAACTTGAAACAACAGCCGATCCAATATTCTATTACCATCACACATTGATTAATTACAGAATCCTGACAATCCTGCTTTACCAGTACAAAAAGCGACAAACAAAAAACAAAATCTAACAGATCTGTCTAATCGCATAACCCTCGGAATGCGCTTTGAAACTCAGCGTCGGATCTAATCCGGATTCCGCTTACACACACGCACATGACAAATCCATCCATAAGATCCACTCGGCATTGAGAAAATTCCGCGTGCAGAGAGCCTCGCGCAATCATCGCATAATAATGGCTGCACTATCGCGTGTATACATGCGACAGCCGGAGTGTAATATACGTAATTGCGCGCGTCTCTTGTACAGCGGGCGAGGCGCGATGATCGATCCTGTCGCTCTTTCATTACGTCAATCTCGGGACAATCGCAACGCGCTTAATTTCGAAGTCTTAATCGACCAGCGCGCGATTATCTCGCCCGAGGGGTCGCATGCTGCGGCAGCGAGCGCGAAAAGGTGGCGTCATCGCCGAGAGCAGCTCCCGCTGGCGCGCAGGAGTATCGTGTCTATATATCGAATTTCCAAAGCTCTATGGGTGTGCGCGCCCGAGTAATGTACGCGTACATATAGTACACTCAACGTGTTGTAACAATTGTTATCCTGCAATTACGCGGGCAACTAGTTTTTACGAAAATTCGCGCAGCACAGAACCAGTAGCGATTGACGGCGGCGGCGGTCATTTGATATCCTTAGCGATGGATTTTTATTCCGGCTGTTTTCAAAACGGCACCCCATATCCCGAGGCTCGTAAATAGCGCGCGGGGAGAAAAACGGATTCTGGGTAAAATACAGGGAGTTTCTGAATTTTGATTGGCAATTATAGAGCGTGTGAGTGCAATAAAATTGCGGCGGCGAAAAATTTGCCGTTACGCGCGCGCTCGCGATCGAAATCAAGTAAATGACACGTTATGGGCGTTGTGTTTTCTGTCGTAATACGCAGCGGTAACGATGGTTTTGCCCGTTTCGTTGTAATTTAGCGTAATTTATGCGCGCCCGAGTGATATTCAAATCGACACCCTTTAATAATAATATATTCTTAATTGTCGCGAATTGCTCAAATAATAATTTATGCGTGCGCACGCGCGCTTTACGTTTTTCCGCGATCGAGCGGGCAGAGCTGTAATTTTGTCTCAAAAACACCTGTCATTTTATCCCGCCTTTCGTTATGATTATGACCCGTTATCAAAAGTGATGAATCGTAAATACAGTGACATAAGTAAATACCCGAGAGAGATGAAAACGATTTATGCGAAATTAAGAGCACGCTTGCAATAATACAATTTATCGTGAAATTTCTCCTTATAATAAAATACGTTGTAGATTTTCACGGAATTCTCGGCCATAACAATTTTTAACTTACAACCGTCTCTCACAAACGTTGTCATTTTCACAATTTATTTATTAAACATATGCCATCAATCAAAGAGCAGCCACCTCAATAGGTTATTATTTTGAAAACCGACGTCGGGAAGCCTCGCGCGCCTGCAGTTGGCTGAGTGGTGTCAGCTGTTACTACTTATGGCCGAGACGCGCTCGCCGCGTACGCGCTATTCATTCAACTTTTTACTGTGCATCACTTCGCTTTCTCCCCGTCCCGCTGCCAGTAGCGCATCACCCCGTAAATCTTTTTTAATATCCCCGATTTTTACGGCTCGAACGAAAGTGTATATAAAATTGATGGATTTTCTTTTGAGCTTAGATTCTCCCCCCACCTAATACCGCGGCACATCCTCAACGTATCCTGCAGCATAATGTCCTCCGGGAGATGCAATTAAGCTTGAAAATTGTAAATCGGCGCGCGCGCGCCTCGCGGTGTTTTATATACGAGACGTCTCTCGAGCGGCGCGATTACGACAGAATTCATTAGAATATAATGCATTAGAATTATGTGTATATTAACATAAATATACTAAAGCGCGCGTTATATGCTTTTATTCGCGTATAATCACAAAGCGAGTTTATGCATTTTCGAATGTGCGCCTCGTGTACTTTTTACAATTCCGTCATATATACTTAATTAGGAGGATACAATACGTTCGACTGGAATTAATATTTATGATAATATTATAATACTTAATACACCGAGCGCGCGTTGTCGCTTCATCCTTTAGGCTATTATACTCGCGACGGCTGACGTCACACTGAAAATATATACCAGCTTTTGAAAAAGTTGACCTTTACCGAGGCAATTACGAGGCAGAGTGTTTAGCGCGAGACTTTCTACCCATTACCTTTCAATCTCAGGGCGCTTCGAAGCATAAACCGCGCCGCCGGCTCCTATCCTCTCTAAAACATTACAATGCACCTTCGAACCGGAATAAACGTCGCGGCCGCCTTAAGGGTTCGAGCTGAGTGTACACCTCTCGTAAAAATAGAGGAAAAACAGCGTGAAACGCGTTTCGCGCGCGCTCGCGCTGCTATATCGACTCTCAAGGCCTCGCTCGAAGACTTCCTTTTCCGAAACGCGAGTAGCGGCCGCGCGCGCGCGGCTCGCTCTTGAATAAGTTATGAAATAGATCTATATGCACCGCGCGCGCGCGCGCAAAAATTGTAAAACAAAGACGACTTATATAAAAAACGAGGAATTCTCGAGGAGCGATGTCAACGCGTAGATACGGGGAAGGCGACCTCGCGGAAAAGATGAATTATCATTCGCAGATATGGCGTTTATTAATGTATAGAGTTCCGTCTTAGTAGCGCGTCCTGCACTCGCGGATGTCGGACTCTTTTTTTGTTTTGTTATTCCAACTGAGGTGTAAGTAGTTGCGCGCCAGCGGAATCGGATTACACAGGGTACGAGATGATGAAATTTTTTGTTTGGATGTGGAGACGTGCATATATGTACCTAGTTGAATATGATGATGACCGTAGAGGCGTTTTTACTAGGCTTTATGATTTTTACAATTGTATAATGTTACCGAGTCGGCTGATGCAAGTCCGGCTCGTTTGAATAAAACGCGCTGCCGATTAGCTATTGTAATTGAAATTAAAGATGCGGTCTGATATTGATGGTCAATAAAGCCCGGTAATGGGAACACTTAATAATTTTGTTCGTAATAATTTTGCTGAAACGTGGAATTACGTAAATCAAAGTTTCTCCTTTGTCCGATCATTAGATACACTCCGGTAGCATTGAACGCGTGCGCGAATATATATCGCTTCTCCTATTATGGAAAAAAAACACATAACCTCTCTTGACCCACCGAAAAATCACCCTCGTGCCGATGGCCGCGGGTCCATTATCGCATTACACACGCCGCTCTATTAACTTCCAGCCGCCGGCGCCCGCGGCATTGACTAAGTTTTTTGACTCCAACAAGACGCCGGCAAAATCGGTAGCCTTCGCGAGCGCACGCGGCGCTCTTTTCTTCGATTCGAGAGAGCAGAAAAAAGAGCGGAAGGCCGGAAGAAGGCTGCACAGTGTATGTATATACTCTCTCTCTCTCTCTCTCTAGGGATCTAAAAATAAAGCGCGTAGAGAGCGAGAGCCGAGCGGCCGGTCGGAACTCTGCCGCCCTTTTACTTTCTAAGACGCTTATTGGGCCGAGCAGACTGATAGCTTCCCTTTTACTTTCGGTGAGGAAGGAGGGGAGCAGGAGTTCCGGCCCGGAACCCAACGAGGATAATGAACGCGGTTTATTGGGAATTCGGCAATGACATGCGATGGATTCGTTGTTTTGCTGCGAGTTGGATCCTGGAGCGGGGTGTTGCGGTGGTCTTTTTACCACGAGTGCATTTACCGAGGGCTGATTGCTCTCTTTTTGGGCTTACAACGTTAAACGATAAATTTTTGTAGTAACGTTTTTCGTGACTTCTTTATTCGTTAAACAGGATATTACTTTATTTAGAAAATTTATTATGATTAAAAATTTCACTATTGTACACTTCCGGACTCCATGATAAATCTAGCTATAAATTTTTATCCTATATGCATGACAATTAATGTCTGAAAAAAACGGTCCTCTTAATCTCTATAAAGATGCAAAATATGTTTAGTTAATTATAATACTAACAATAATAATAATAATAATTATTATTATTATTATTATAAAGAGTTTTATCTGATAAAATCTATAAAAGTTGATTTTTTTCCATTCTCAAAATGGGTTGCCTAATACTGGCCATTCTAATTTTTTACGGAATTTCCAGAAGTAGTCAATGTCAAAATGTTCTATAAATATACTACAACATTTAAATGAATTATTATAGGGTTTTTTAATATTCTTATATATAAGGAGAAATTGAAAATTTATAAAATTACATTATTCACAGTATTTATTTGATGTACATAGTAAGTAATACTACGTAAATATGAATTTCCAAGCGATGCACATTAAGTAACAAATGTGAAAACAAATTTCTACTTCGGTGCTCTAACTACGGAGTTTCCATGTCGAGTGCATTGCAAGCTGTAATTACTAAAACTACTGATCCATCACTTTTGGACAAATGATATTTATTTTCGGTAACATCAACACTCAAAAAGAGCCCTATATTTAATATAGAGTCGGTACTGGACACCATAATGGTGTGACCAATATTGAGCCAAGAAGACTTCATAGGTTTATATTAAGAGGTTTTATCAGCCTGGAAACATTTCGATGTATTCATCGATGTTGAAAGAAGATGTAGAAATCATTTGAAAAATGTCAATTCAACTGTAGCAAAACGAGATTCACAAAAATAACTTTCAACACTGAGATTGCTGTTATGGTATTTTACATACCTAATCATAGCTGCACGACATCGCCATAATATAGTCCCAGCGCTGGGCGGCGCTGAACAACTTTTCCTTGTATACAAGCACATGAATAGATTAGAATAAAATAAATTAGGCTATACATTTCAATAAATATTTACAACATAATCGAGAACATGGCGCATATTGAAAAACAAAGATTAGTGATAAAATGTTTCAAAGTATTCCACAACAATTTCATCAACGTTTCGATCAAGAATAACTTTTTTACTTATTTTATGAAACTTACAAGTGATAAATTTTCGTTTTCAGCTAAACATTAGTTTCTCCCACTATATTAAATAATTTTCATAATAAAAGAAAATAACACCTACCGAAAAGTGCGATGTAACCTGATAAGAGCTCCTTATTAAGGATACACGTACGTTACTTATACTCGGCAACACAAAAAAAAAGTAAGAGTCGTTAGAATGACTGGCTAATTCCGTAAGCGTAAAATAACGAAACTTTCAAAATGATAACATTAGTTGATGTACTCTACCGTAACTTTCAAATTATGATAAAAGACCGTATTGAGCAAGGCCCGTCATAATCCCGTAAAAAAGGTACACACACATGAAAATCCCGATTAAAATCCCAAATTGCCGAAATCGAAAACAGCAGCAACACTTCGTAATTAATTATGATTAATTTGTCCACACAAAGCTACACTATCGAGGTAAAGGGCGCCTCTCTCACATTATCCTCTCAGCCTCGGCCTATTTTCAAACGCGCTGCACCTGCGCATCTCGTAAACACGCGATAGACACTAATCCCCCCCTTCCCATCCCAGACGAATCGCCCCTTACGCAACCAAAGAGTCTCCCCCCCGTCAAGCATCATCCTCCGATTTCCCGGATACGCGCAGCATCTCAAGTATCTCCCCCACCTGCCCCCGGAAAGCCGTAATCTCAGTCTGCTAGAACGGCGACCTTGACCCTCGGGCATCCAACGCCCCTACCTGCCGCCTCGGCACCACGTGCGCGCGCGAGTATTCGATGGGGGGGTCCTCCTCATCGACCTCGCGCCGGCTCGCATATATAAGTCCCCGTCTGGGCCCCCACCCGGTATCAATCGCACACACGCAGCTAGTACCGCAGCATCTGCTCTCAGCCGTTCCGAGCCGCCAACAACGCCGCCGCAGCCACAGTAGCCGCGCTTCGACAACCCCCTACCCAGCCAGGAGAGTGAGAGCTATAGTGTAGCCGCCGCAGCGCCAAACGACTCGCCAGCTCAGCGGCAACCAGTACTGCGCTAAGCGGATAGCGCAGCGGTTTATACACCACACTACAGAGCTCGCTTGCAGCAGTCTTTCGAACGGCGCGCGCGCACACACACACACACACACATACACACGAGTCTGTGTGTGTTTGGAACGAGAGAGAGAGAGAGTGCAGTTGCGTGTTGTTTTTTTGTATTTGTGAGGTGCATTCGAGATGTTACAAGGCAAATTTTCAAAAGTATTTCTAATTCATTGTTTATTTTATTATTAAAAAAAGAAAAGAAAAACTTAACGTGTTGTTATAGGATTTCTTGAAAACTAATGTTTTAATGCATTTATGCCGTTACCCTATTTTCGATAAATTAATTGTTACGGTAATTTTAAATGAAGAAAAAGAAACATGTTTAAAATCAACTAAACGTTAGAGAGATTTCACAGCGAGTCTATATAGCAATCGCGAACGACGCCATCCGTGAAAATACTTACTTGTACGCGGTTTCGCATGTTAACGAAAGTAATTGAACGCTCTAAGACATTTGATTAAATAGACGAATAATCGAAAGTTCTTTACGCTATTCGCGGTTGCATTTGCTATTCAAATTTTCAAATCGCCTAGTGCGCGCACTGGGAGAGAAAGAGAGAGAGAAAATAGGCCCGAGAAAAGGTTAGACTCGCGATGCGTTTCGCCTTGTTTTACATTTAAATAACTCCGACAAATGATCTTTTAATTATCGCTAGGTTATAACGAGGCTCTTAAAGCCGAGTAAACATTAAAGTTTCAAAGTTATTATTTGTGCCAGCTGTTTGCTTAAGGTTTTTCTACAGCGCTTATACGCTGTAAATTCGAAACGCTTTTTACCCGAACAAGAAGAAAAAAAAACCAACGCGAATAGTATTAGAACAAGAAAACCCAGACTGATATCTAACGTATAATCCAATCGTTTTATCGCCTAATAATAAATTTTAATTTAACGTTAGTGAAATTAATAAAAAAACACCAGCCTAGTTAATTAAAACCAATTTAAAATAACAAAATTTAAAAAACTCAACATCGTATGTATAGAAAAAGAAAATTATTCAGCATAAACTTTCGGTTCCTTTATCGTTTCCATATACAACGTTATTCCTATACACATATACACCCGCGCCGTGCCCCACAATTATCCAATAATAAACAACCACCGACATCAAAAAGTTTCGCGTTAATCCGCCACCCAACATATATATATATATTCCATTCCCACCATACTTTGCGAAAACGTTTTTCCCATGTCGTTACATACCCACGCGCAGAAAACTCTCCCCCTCCACCCGTTACAAAACGCGCGCAATCGGCATTCCTGGGCCGCGTCAACAACCCGCGCAAGACAATCATCGCACTACTCACCGCGGCTGTCCGACACCTCACGCACTTTTCACTTAGCGCGGATAACGCGCATTATACCACAGTGACGGCGCTTCTCGGAACTGCGCGCGCACACGCGTTTAATTTTCAATTTTATTATTACGCTTTCCCGCCTCTATATCTCGCTCTCTCGCGTAACCTCGCGGCTAAAAAGACTTCTACCACCACTACGCGAAAAAAAAAGAACGAGAACCACGGAACTCGGCAGCGGATGAAAGTGGTGCGGCAGCGCGTATACAGCACATGTCGGGCGAAAGTGTGATAAAAGCGTTGAGCGCGCGCGCGCGGGCTCGTTAAATCGAAAACGCACGTATATAAGCGAGCGTCTTCCGATTTCGAAAAAAAAAATATATATATACGCACGGAGAGCGCGTGCCGCAACGCATCCGTTTCTCGATCTCGCGGCATCGCGGGCCCCGTTGATGTTTTTTTTCCTCTTATCTTATAATTGCGATTCGTTCGAGGACTTTCACGCGCGCTGCGGCTGCATTAACGGCGTCGTAATTGCCGGCTATTAAGCGCCGACGCGCGGAGAGGAAGAGAGGAGGGCCTCTCGCGTCCTTTTTGTTGTGCGTCGGCGGGGCTTGACAGCGCGTCGCGCTACAATTAGATCGCGCGCCGGGTGTAGGAAGTTGTTTCGACACGTGGATCATGGCCCCGTGGCGCGGGAAGTATATTTAACGAGCCGGCCAAATTAGCCGACATTGAATCGCCGAAATTCACGGTCCTCGCGTAAGTAGCGACATACTTGTGTGTTATGTGAGGTTGAAATCTGCGTAATTTTGTCTTCCTCTTCGGAACTTTCTCATGATTTTCGGGTCGCGTGAAACTCTCGGTTTCCGTCAAAAGGTGTCGTCTCTCGAAGAGAGTATATAGTTCTGCGTACTATACGACTTTCAAAACTTTGATTTACGACGCGACTCGCATTAGCATGTATATAGACACGGCGCATTCGTCAGCTCGTTACACTCGTATTCATCTGCGCGAGCGTAATTAAGTTCACGGCTGGGGTAATGTTTCATTATATACGCGCGCGCAGAAAGGAGCGCGAGATTTATATTATCGCGGAGCCCGCGCGGACGATCGAGAGGTATATACATGAGAAATATCCGAAGCTATATATAACCCATAAACGCGTGCGCATACGCGCGGTCGTATGCACATTGATAACTTATGATTAACTAATTATACCTAAGACAGAGTCCAGCACGCGATCCGCACTAATGAACCCTTCAATTAGCCGCTGTAAACCGCGTTTTAATAACTTGTAAAACGTATATAACAGAGCGTCGCTCGCGTTTAGAGACAATCGCGACGCTTTGGCAATCAAATTAACGAAGGACATAAACCTCTCGTCACCGTCGAATAAACGACGAACTCTCGTTTAACAAATCGCCCCGTATATACTTGCGTCATCGTCACCCTGGCGATCCTTCTCCCTCTAATTAATCGT
Source organism: Torymus sinensis (assembly GCA_030522985.1). Taxonomy (NCBI): domain Eukaryota; kingdom Metazoa; phylum Arthropoda; class Insecta; order Hymenoptera; family Torymidae; genus Torymus; species Torymus sinensis. The sequence goes on from JAPYZP010009411.1 coordinate 9,674, forward strand.
CATCCTATTCCTGCACCTACTTTTGCCTCTCGCGAGCTAACTCTGTCGACGACGCGCGCATGCACGCACGCACTTTTCTACATGTATATAAAACTTGCCACGGTGAACGGTACCACACGCCGCCGTCGAGGAATTACGAGCGCGAAACAATCAAATGAATCAGAGCGTACTTTATGGCGCGTTGCACCGCCGTCGCTGTGTGTAGCACTCGAGAAAAAGAGAGAGATGTATGTATGTAGATGTGAGAGAACGCCGGCCGTGTGTTATTCCTTTTTCGAAAGGAGCATATGGACGCTCGGAGAGAAAGAGATTCGGGAGTATATATATATAGTTGGGCAATGCGGTGCTGGTTGGCCTTTTTTTTTGGCTTTTTTCGGGAGCGACACATCGCGGAAACTGTCATACACGCGAGAGTGACGAAAGCCGCGCACTTATGTCGTTAGGTGTAAGAAGTTTTTACGCGGTGGTGGAACCCGAGTTTTTTGGAATTGCATATATGAGAGAGGAAAAAGGAAAGAGGTTACGGTCCCCGCGCGCGCGTCTGTGTATATACGTGGCCTCTTTTGCTCGCTTTGCGTAATTTAGAAGTAGAGCAACGAGGTGTTACATGCTGCCGTGTATATACACATGCTTCTTAAGATCAAAGGAATAAGGAGAAAAAGGTGACATATGTATACATCAGGTGGAATGAGCGATTCCCGTGTCGAGAGCAGCGAACGATTGTTGATTGCACCGCGGCTGACATTATTCACGCGGACGTTAATGTCCATTTCCCGCGCGCCGAACGCTTTAATTTAACGCACATGCACGTACGTCCGGTGGCCGGCGTAGGTCCGCCCGCGTTATCGTAAAACAATTTAAAGTGACATTTAAATGGATGCATGAGCGCGGTCGTACTTTTCGTCGCGGACAAAACAAGTTAATTGAATGTAAATATTGGAAAAAGGAAGGATACACGCGGGGCGAAAAGAGTCGGGCCTACCTATACTCCCCGCGTTGTAAAACAAGAGCGCGCGCGCGCATTTGTCTCTGGCGCAATTCAATTTGCATCGCTGCGGCTGTGTCTGTTTTTTCTTTTCTCCCTTTTCCACTATGTATACACATACACTTTTGGCCAAAAAATCGCGGCGCGCTTTATTATTGCCAATTCATGTATGACTCTCGCTTTTATACACTGATGGAATCTCGCGTGTATATAACCATTTCAAATTCTCGCCCGTGAAAGTATATTATAACCAGCCGAGATGCGAATGTACACATGTACATACGTATATACAAACAATTTATTTGGTCTCATTGGAAGAAAGCTGTGCGCGCAAACGGAGCAAAAGTCTGCGCGCGCGCGCACCGAGAAATACTACAATGAAAGCCATATTTCACGTTCGCATTATACACCTGGTCTTTATATAGAAAATCACGGCGATGAGTTATTAACCGCGGCCGCCGCCGCCGCCGCACAATGCAAATAGACAGTCGACGCTCGCGGAATGCCGCGCTCGGCTATGGTGCGCTGGTCACTCTGCATTGTGAAACGCGCGTATAGATTTTCTTTTTTTTCTCTGTCCCCTCTCTTTCTTCATTGGTATACCCCATAACGCTTTGTTTTCCGCTCTAACGTATTAGCAAAATCATTGTTTGTTTAGCGCGTGTAGACACGCATGCGGTTCTCGGTTATTAAATAAACCGCGATCTCACTCTCTGGTTATCAGCTGTACATAAGTATAACAATTCAATAATATGCGCACGCGCGCTACCCTTTTCGCGGACTATAAAATAATAACCGCCGATTAATACGTGTGGCAATAGAGCCTTGATCGCGTTACGTCAGCTTTCCTCTCATTGTTGCTTGCTTAATGGCCTGATGCGTGCGTGTGTGTGTACACGCGTGTATGCAAAAAAAGACAAGGCGAACCCTTTCGTTCGGCGCAGCAACGCGCGCCATCGATTAAAAGTGACACCTCGAATTCGCGTCCGACGTGTCTTAATACCATTATTATCTCCGCTCATGTGACAGCGACGACTATGTCAATGATCATCGGCTCCGCTGCTCCTTTTTCCCCTCTTCTTACACAACGCGCGCGCATACCTCGGCACTTCCATCAAGCCCACATCCGTTTCGCAAATATATATACGCATGTCCCCTTACAATCGTGACGCACATTCTCGGCCGCGCGCGCGCGCCAAAAAAAGAAATAAGATAATCTCCCGATTATCGAAGGCCGCGCGCACGCGCGCTCGCGAATGACGAAGCTCCCGTGCTTATTCCGCGCTAAACTAAATTGTAGTCGGAAATACGCGCTATATACGCTATCTCGCGGGGTCGTTTCCGCGAGTCACGGCAATTCATTCACCGCGGTGAGTATATTATATAGCCCGCGGCGAAACAGGTCCGCGCGTTCAGTAGCCGCGCGGTGCGGCGGCGGCGGCGACGGCCTTGCCCTCGGCGCTTTTACGCGCGCGCGCACGCGCCTGTTTACGTGTGTGTTTGTGTATATAGGCAGCGATGCCGGGAATGCACGCACGCGCGCGTAAGTACATTTCTTTTTGCTCATCGGTTTTAAAAGGTGCTTGACTTGCGTATATGGCGGGCGTGGTCGCGCCATCGCTTAACTTTTGACGGCATTGATGCTTTTGGAGCTGTCGAGGTTTTGTATATGTATACTTTTGCAGTTGGGTAATTATACGCGCGGGTACGTATACATAACTTCTACGTTTGTTTTGCGCACGGGTGCGATTAAGAACGGTTATAATTTGGCGGGGAAAAACGAGGACTGTCCAGTTAATAAAACACACGTATATATAAGGTCGAGTATATAGTCGTATAATATATACGTGTGTGTGATATATGTATAAGGACAGTGTCTCGTAATTCTCGCAGCAGAACTCGTGATTTGCCGAACCTAGTGATTAAAGGGTCGATATGTAGGGCAACGCCCAGTTCCCATTGTCCATATAATGCACTCCGATCAGGCTCTATTGCTCGCCCCCTCGGAACGGTCGCGAAAAAATCCCCCGCGCCAGAGTTATGTGACAGTTTAACCGTGTTAAGAATTAGCGCCCCGCGTGTATATCGCGCACGCAGTAATAAACACAACCTTCGCGGAATATTATTCACTCTCGGCAAAATCTCTCGAAACCCGTGCATTTTCTCTCCTCCGGCCGTAATATAGCAGAACTGTAAAGGACAGCCTGGGAATCGAACTAAAAATCTCCTCTCGCGGTATATAAATATAAACTTTATGAAATAGACGTTAAAACTCGCGCGCAAAGTAAATAAAAAGCCACCAGCTATACCACTCCGCGTGCGTATCTACATGAGCGTGCGTATAGACACGGGTTGACCCAAAACCCGTCCGTGCATTTTTCCGCATAGATTTTGCGAAACCGTCGTTATAAAGGTTACAAAATTTCTCGCGCGCCAACCAGTTTCCCTCCTTATCACGCGCGCGACGCTTACGCAACAGCTCCGAAATCGAAAATTCCATACAGCCACCCTCTCTCGCCCCATACAGCCTGTGTTATTCCTTCTCTCTATACGCTTATACCAGGAAATGAACTCCGCGAGACGAGTGTATAAATACGTGTTACGCATAGCATCATAGCGTATATAATACAGCTTTGTCATTGCGCGGTGCATTGCGAAACGAGCGTCGCGCGGACATATCCAGGCAGCCTTTATCAGTCGGAAATTCGTGGCGCGGTGCGGTTCTCCGTGATTAATAAATTCAGTCGTCGGCGGCGACCGCGCGGCTATCTTATGCGCGCACGCTCGGTGTTATTACGAAAATGTATATACGTACGTGCGCGAATATAGTGGTTAGAGGGGCGCAGAGAGAGAGTAAGTGAGTGAGTGTAGACGAAAAATCGAAGGCGGCCGGGAAATAAATCGGCCGGGCACGCGCGCGCGGCAAAATCGCTCGCGGGGCTAAGAATTATCAAATTTTTCGCGGTTATGTTGTTACATAATGGCCAGAATGTATATATATGATATGGTGATTAGAATATATATAATATATTTCGCAGTTTAAATTCGCGCGTTTAAAGCTTTTCAGGTACTTAACGCGTAGTTTGTAACTCCTGTCAATATTTTTCCGTACGACGTTTATGGATCAAAATTAATAATATGCGTAATTAGCTTTTTCTACTAAAATCTATAATATTAAATTTAATTAAAATTTTATGACCTATATATATGTGTAAATCAATAAATCAACCTTGATATGGATATATTATAAAATTAAATCAAAATCAACTATCGCCTGGGTAAAAAAGCCTCCCGTCCAGTAGCACATACCGTTTCTCTCAGCAAAATCAAAGCCAATCATAATTCTCTGTAAGCTCGCACGCAAGCGTATATAATATACCGAATAACCTCAAACATCGATAAACTCGTGACCAGCCGCGCATGGGAACTGGTTTACATTACGGGCGCGTGAACGAAGTGAACGTATATAATACACACACACACTATCGGTGCGGAATTTGTCAATGCTACTCGCGACGGTGTATAAGCAGTTACATTAAATTTTCGCTGCTCGCGTGCGTCGCGGCCCTACTTCATATAGCTGCGGTGTATATAATAACACCACATTGTATCATTTCGGCTCTCGCACAATAACGAATTATAATAGGAGTGAGATAAGTGGTGACATACGCGAATGCGGAAAGCGCGTGTATAAGGGATATCTTATCAATCGATACGACTTTTCGTCGCTTGCTTTATGACGACTGATTTATTCGCGCACGTGCAATCCTTTGACGCTTTCATGTACAATTTCACGAGAATCAATGAACCTCGTATATGTAATCCTGATTCATGGGGCCGGCGACTCTAAAGTCAAAATTAATAAACGCCCTGTTAATTTACGATCGACGAACAGTCTCCGTCCTCCAATTATACAATACAGTTCTCATTCGGATAAACATCTGAACAAACTATATCCCCATTGCCCGGTTATAAATTAAACGCCGCTGAAAAATGCAGGTCGCGAGATATTCGCGTCTCCGCGTGTGTTCGCTGTAAATCAAGGCCCCGTAAATTATCGTAATGCGTTAATAGCACCTCGCGCCCCGATACACTTCGATTATCTCGCGCGCGTGTGTCTCCCTTCTAAACGCTGTTCACTGGCGCGCGCGCATGAAAATTTTCCGTCGTATATATACGTACCTACCTATATGCGTTGCGAAAAACGAAAGGCCCCCTCTCCCATGCCGCGTATATACCTGCCCGATAATTAGACCCCCCCGCCAGCGGACTATTTCCTTTTGTTGCCTTGTATACACGCGTGTTCGCACTGTTTGTTTTGCACGGTTTCCTTCATTTTCTTCGTCTTTATACGTTTTTTTTTTGCATAGTTTTTCGACTCGTCCGTTGCGCGTGCAAGGTGAGATTGTTATATAGACCCGGGGGTATATAGAATTCGAGGGAATAATGCGAGGTTTTGCGGAACGCGGACGGTAAGTAGTCACGGCGCACAGCGATAGCACGAGAGCGCGCACTAAAGTAATTGAAACGAGCCTCGCGCGTTATTACAACAATGCCTGCGCGCGCGGCTAATGAACGGTTGTTCGCGTCGAGAAAATATTTAATTAACACCACGTAATGCCAGAGAATTTGAATAATATTTTCCCGAAACTATGTAGAGCAAATAACTATGGGTAGTTGTGGTATAACACCTATACATAATACACTGCAAGAGAAAATAGTAATAACAAGAATGTAATAATCGTTTTCTACCTAAATGCACAAGAAATTAATTCTGACAAACTAGACAGCTCATTTCTATATTACGCACACACACACAGACAGACAATAAAATCGCCGGCCGACTTACACAACATCTCTTCTACAATTAGGACACACGGCACCGCCCCCACCGGTTCAAACCTCGCCACTCCTAATTAAATTAGGCGTCCATATCAAAGCATCACGCATAATTTAAAGAAAAGAAGAAAAAAAAACGCGAACAAACGAAGGCACACGTCGCGCTGTCCTATTTCAATCCTTTCTTTCGTTCCGGGGCTCGTTCAATTATCTAAAAATCAGCAGCTCTCGGCTTTCGCGCGCGCCGCTGCCATTGACTTTGTTTCGCTGAAAGTACAGAGCGATTGTTGTGCGCCGCCGTGTCGACGCGGACGGCTGCCTCCGCGCAACGGCTCGCGCGCGCGCGCCCGCTTTTAACGCTCCAAAGCGCGCCGACGCCTCGCGCGCGCGCCGCTTATCAAGTCCAAGGGATCGTTGATGGTTATCGGTGGGGGGCGAGCTGAGTCTTGCACGTTTTTCAAAATATCTTTTCGCTTTTGCATGTGTATATAGATATATAGAGATGCGTTGACGGGACGGCTACTGCTCGGGATTATTTTTGGGTCGCTGAATTGATGGAGAGAGTAGCGCGAGGAAATGAGGCTTTCGCTTTCAAGGGCGAAAAATGGAGTAATTGTATATAAGAGGCGGATTAGATGTGGGAGCGGTGGGGATATTAAAATCATTACCGATTTATCGATATAGCCGCGTCGAATGCTCACCGATATATAGCATATAAAGCCCCATAAATGAACAGCGATATAATAACGTCTTAATAATAAACTCGATCTCGACTCTTGTAAGTGAAATTCGCTTTACAGCTTTCTCACTGCGGATTCTTTGAAAAAAGTAGTATGTAGTTTTCGTGAAACTATATAATGCGGGAGCCCGTATGCAATAGACTATGTGATCAAGCGCGTGCAAAAAAGAGATCACTCGTTACAAAACAATTTGCGAAAAGCCCGTAAATCAAAAAGCCTCGTTTCTTAATGAAACTTTATGTGGATGACTTTAGCACCGGTAGTACACACACTGCCATACACAACTGCGCTTGCGCGAAACCACCTGCGCGAATTATGAAATTTCACGGTAAGGAGATAGCAAAAGGTGATTTACGGCCCGTTTCCGATACATAATGCGCGTATATATACGCGAAAACTCCGCGCCCGCGCGCTTTGATATAAGCCCGGGTC
>JAPYZP010009420.1:0-17681 GCA_030522985.1 Torymus sinensis
GTGTGTGTGTGTGTGTGTGTGTGTGTGCGCGCGCGTGCGTGTGTGTGTGTGTGTGTGTGTGTGTGTGTGTGTGTGTGTGTGTGTATTATTTATTTATGTATTATATATATATTACATACAATATATGTATTATACAGTACACATATTATATGTTTTTATATTTTTAGATTCATAAGTGTAGACTTAGCAGTTTCGCCACATACTCGTCGTAACGAGGGGACAACGACACCAACACCAATGAGCCAAAACTCGGAAACAATAACATCGTCAAACCAACATGGATAGTAGTATTCATCTAATAGATAATATACAAAACGATATAATTAACAGAGACTATAATTTCGATGATATTGGTGAACTAAACAAATGCATGGCTTTTGAAAAGAAAGTAATTTTAAATGTAAATATAAGAGGCCTAAATGCTTATAACTTTAACAATTTACTTATTTTTCTAAAAAGCCTTGTGATAAAATCATGCATAATTGTTTACAGTGAAACTTGTATACTTGCGCACCCTGAATTTTTTAATATAACTAGGTACAAAATCTACTATAATAACAGTAATATTGATCAAAATGATGGCCTCGTAATTGAGGATCAAACGAACTTACCTGTAAATGATGTTCGATCGGAATTATATGAGTTCTCGTTCGAAGAGATTAACTTTGTAGTACATGCGACTCAGTCGTCAAGTGACACCAACTTTCAGAGCTACGGGAAAGCGAAAAGGCCCTAGGGTAGATGTGGGTATTACTGCGGAGTAAAATCTTACGCGAACGTTAAAATTATCAGAATAGGGTATAAATCAACGAAATCTATTAATTTTTCGTCAATTTCACATATTGACGAACGGATAGTTCTCCGTAATACCCACGAAGGGGAAAAAACACAGACTTTCTGCCTGAAGAGGGATATAGTTAATAAAAGATGTCCGAAACGTCGTAATAAAACAATTTTTTGTTATTTACCACCTTCACACAACAAAATTTGGTAGTAATTTTGGCCATTAGTTGCTCAAACAATATTACAAAGAGTACAGTTAAATAATAAAATCAGCCAATTCACATCAGTCAATATGGGAGTTCCTCAAGGAACTATTTTAGGACCTCTACTTTTCAGGTAGTATACTCTATTATCAACGACTTACTACAAGATATCCATGATGATACTATTGTTTCATATGCAGATGACACAGCAGTAGTAACAGCAGCCTAAACATGGATAGAAGTCGAAACTAAAATGAATGAAACTCTGCACAAAATATTAACATGGCTAGCTCTTAATAAGCTCTCTTTAAACACTGATAAAACTATCTACATTGAATTTGGCAATCAAGTATATAGCATGCCAAAAAATTGAGACATAAATATACAAGGCATAAAAATCACAAGAGTTGAAAGTACCAAATATTTAGGCATTATTTTCGATAGCAACATGAGATGGAATGAGCATATCGAATACATATACAACAAAACTAAATAACTCATCTTCGTCTTCTATAAACTGTCAAAACTTATGACTACTGACAAATTAAGAATGATATATTACGCCCTCTTTCACAACGTTTTTCATATGGAGTGATTGCATGGGGAGGCGCGAATTCTAACAACAAAAACCTGCTCAATATAGATTACAGATTAGATTACTTAAAATAATCAATAAAAACAAATTTACTGTTGATAAAAATCCCATGAGCTTAGAATAAATCTTTTCTTATGAATCACTATCTTATCATTATGATGAATTACAGTCAGCATTTATTAACTCCAAGGTTAGTAGTACCACTAGGAAAAAAAGTATACAGATTCCAAAAAGAAACTTGACAATGAGCATAAAAAACAGTTATATAAGAGCAATAATGGAATTCAATGATCTACCAAATGAATTAAAAAAAATTAGAAACAAACACAGCAAAAAACCGCTGCCAATTCTTTGGCACTTAGCATCCTCAAAATCATTTTTCGATTCCTTTTAATCAATTCAAATTATAAAAATAAATTTTTCACAAAAAAAAATGCTAAAAAATTTCAATAATAAAACTTGTTTTCTTTTTTTTCAAACAAAGATATTAATATCTATCGCTAAATTTCTAGTTAAATTCACTAGTGTAATAAGTGGTTCTAATTTCAAGTAGATAAATCAACAATTCTCTGAGAAACTGCCATTCAAAAATTTAAGAAAAAATTTTTAACCTCAAATATCTTTAGTAGAAATGAACCGATTTTTTTGGGCAACGAACTCGATTCGAAGATATAAAAAAGCTATCTCTGTGCCAAATTTCAAGACGATTGGATAATTTTTGCTCTTGTTATCGTGCGACAACGAAAATGAAATTTTTTTTTTAAATAATTTTTTTCTCTGTAACAAATGCAGAGAATCACTTGAAATTTTACCCGAATATTACCCCAAATAAGTCTAATAAGTGGTTAAAATTTCAAGTCAATAAATTAAAAATTTAATTCGAAAAAAATAAACAAGTTTAAACCATATTTTCTTTCATAACAAATGACAGACTAAAGATAATTAAACTTTAAAAAAAGAAATTGTAGGTAATTTGACAACGTTTAAATAAAAATTGATTATATTAAGTAATATCTACCGTAACATATTTAAAAATTAAAAAAACGAAAAATTAAAATCGTTTTTTGGTTATAAAACAAAAGAAAAACGAAAAAATGAAAAAATAGGTTAAGCTATCTCTATTCTCTTTCCAAACGAAGAGAATAAGCTTTAGCCCGATGAAAATCGTTCAATTTTTTCAAAAGTTATAGCCGGCACACACACACACACACACACACACACACACACACACATTTTTGTGCCAAAAGTCTTAAAACATGTTTTTAAACATTTTTTGTTTGAAAATTTTTTTACCATTTTAAAGCTTCCTCTTTGAGGAAGCAAAATAAAACTAAAACAATGGGTAAAAGGAAACACTTAAAACAACAATTCTTAAGAAGAAAACTAATTATAATACGTAAAAAGACATTATTATGGCCACTATAGCAAATAAAATGGATTTTCAACAATTAAAAATACAGCTGTATTATGAAATATTCGGACAAGGACAAACTTCAGCTTTGGCATCAAGGGCAGCTAAGACGAGCGAACGAAAACAGCACATAAGAAAAGTGACTAGAGTGACTGAATCAGTATTGGAACAGTCACCAGTTAACAAACATTTTCTTTAAATATATGAAAATATCAAGCTTTCTATGTATTGTTTATCTAACATGACGATAATTTTCGAATCCTTGAAAATTTTTATTTCATTTTGTATACAGATTCTGCATAAAAGAAATTATCTTATCACTGGCGCTGTATTCTTTCACTGGTAACACGTATTTAGATACTAAGATTGCGTGTTCATTTATTGGTGTTTGGGAGATATTTACATATTTTCATTAAATAAAATTTTTACTTTGATTCCTTTATCAAAATTTTCTCACTGATGTAAAGTTTGAACATTTTAGAATATAAATTTCAAGAGGGTTTTACTTAAAATCCATTTTTAAACTACTTAATTAAATAAGAAAAGTTACAATTTCCTTATTCGTTCATTCACTGGTGAAGTCACCCTATCAAGTATGCAAATCCGCCATTGGAAGTCCATGGAAACAGCAACACCTGATAAAATATCACTAGACATTCGCACCTACATATGTGCAAATAGTATGTGCAACTTACAACATAATCGTTCGCATCGCCGTATATCAAACTATATAACTTTAACAAAATGAAAAAATTAACTAATGAAGTAGACATCATCATCAAAAGAGCAAATAATATAATCAGTAGGCTTCTCAAATCTGCAACTATAAAGAAAATAAAAAAGAATCAGTCGACGTAACGGACACCCTCGATACCTCAAATAACTCTTCGAAAAAGGAGCATAAAAGTAATTTTACTGACCTGAAATGCGATATACCTATGTGATTATCCCAAACCATCAGAAGCAAAGCATATACATTTGATAAAAGGAACTCCGACCACAGAAGAAAATAGGAAACACAACAGACCAAATTATATACCCATTGAGACGATTTTCTCTAAGATCGACAAAATAGCAGAAGAAAATAGTGAGTTAGCAAAATTACAGAGAGTAGGGAATGCACCGTGGAAACCTATACTACAAACGAAGAGTTATCGCATGTCACGGTTATTTAACAGGTTCAGTGCGGCATGAGTCAAATATGACTCATGAAAATTGTCATACTTTAGATTGTTGTAAAACCGAAAAATTCTGCATCTTTTTCCCAAAACGCTATTCATATTAGACATAATAATACACATTATTAGAAATGATTAAAACTGAAAATATTTTCGATTCCTTTTTATTTTTTGTAAACTTGATGTATTTTTTCTTATACATTGTCCGGATTGAACCGGTTAAACTACCTAGGATCCTAGAGGGATAAGAGGCAAACAAATTTTCACCAATTCCATTCGGCCAATCAACACAAGGAGATGTTTGGACTAACCTGGCCAGACTGAACAATATCGAGAAAATAATATACGTAAGGGACAGGAATAATGTCTCCTCAGAGAACGTCGGCTAGATCAATGTCAATCAGATTTTGGCGAAGTCCACTGACACATAGATTATATACGAAGATAATTATTAATATATAATGAGAGAAAATTTATTATATAAAAATTGTTAAATAATGAATATTAATTATCAAATATTGTTAAATTTTTTAATTTTACACCACTTCCAAAAAAGAAGGAATGAGCTTAGATAAGTATTTATAAGAATACTTAAGCAGTAGCCATTCCTATAACTTCTATAAAATTGTTATACATTAAATTAATTCTTGTCTTAAGTTAGTATTAAGTAGGCCGAACCAGTGAACAGGAAAATATTTTCTGCTGGGTTACTATTGTAATGTAAACTATGTATAACGGTTACCAAATATGTAATTTATTGTATTTAACTCTGGTTTAATAAATAAATAAATAAATACATAAATAATAAAAAACTACGCGCCGAGATGCGCTCTTCTTCATCCTGGCGGCGAGGTACGCTCTTCTTCATCCGGGCGGCTAGATGCGCCCTTCTTCATCGGCGCGGCGAGATACGCCCTTGTTCCAATCAGCCGTCGATATTTAACATCAAATCAAATAATTACTAAAAAAATCTAAAACTTAATTCACAAGCACATACATACGCATTTGCGTGCGACGCATATGATTTGTATTTGTATTTTGAGGCAAATTGAATAGATTTATAAATGATCTTAATTCATAAATGATCTTAATTCAATGATCTTAAAATTTTTCACTGGAATACATCTGTATTTGGAAAATTTTTCAGTACAGTATTTATTTCCTATAAAAAAATTGAACTAAAAAATCCATAATGTTTGACAATTTTTCAACGTTTATTTTTTAACAATAATAAAAATTATTAAATTACAAATAAATATAATTTTCATATACAAAAATAATATTTAAGAATAACACAACTATGTATTTACAAAAATGAAGCATACTCATATATTAATTAATAAACATGTCATATTGAAAATTCTTGGGAAAATTTTTCACAAAGATTTGTTTAGAAGTTCAGCTTACTTAAGTATACTGAACGCTCTAAATGTTTATAATTGTAATTGGTCCCGTTTTCATATTCTAAGATACATTGTGGGTCTGTATTTGTGAATGTGTGCGCGCGGTGCGGGCATGCGTGCGTGTGTGTTTATGTGTGTACGTGTTTCCATAGTAATTTAATTTTATCAATATAGAATCGCAGAGACGTGTAATATATCACGACATCGCATTTTTTACATTAAAAAACGTATGAATTTATAGGATTACTGGTACTTCAGCATAGAAATTAAATATATTTTGATCTTTTTTTTTATTTTGCGAACTATGCCATATATACATTACTAATTTACTTCAATTTAAATAATATCATTAACATAATACAAAATAATAACATTTTAGACAAACAGTAAAAGAACTCTTAAAAAATAGTCTAATGCCAATGAAGAAACCAAGGGATACCTCCCGTTTATTTCCATATTTATTCTTTTTAAAGGCTATAGTATTTTCATTGATAGAACATAAACAATTATATGTATTGATACAGTTCACTTCGTAAATATTGCAATATTTTACAAAAAGTTAAATTAAACCAAAATTAGAATATTAAAATTTGTTGACAATTTAATGAAATACCTTTTCGAAATTGAAATATTAGGATTCCGAAAAACATCTCGTATTTCAGACGTTGCCGAAATAGTTTTATTTGTAATGGCATGATTGCAAACATTTTTTAAAGATTAAAATTCTTTTAATACTTATTTTTTTTAATGTGTAATATTACATGAAAATATGTTCAGTAATTGTATGGAACTATAAATATTTTCTGCTATTAATCATTTTGAATATATAAAAGGATGAATAATGATGGCGTTATAAAAATTAAGCTGAAGCAGTTTTGAAAGTGCTACTTATTAAGACGAAACTTTAAACTATGTTTGAATATATTGTTTAAGTAAGTTACAAAAATTTCGTATTAATTAGTTCTATTTATCCTCGTTTACTGCAACTTGGAAAATTGCCGGTCTAACCTCCTGTCAGTGTTACCTTAATTTTTGAAGTTTTACAATCAGATTTTGCTTTATGAGATGCATGTATTTATCGTTTAAATATGAAATTGTCAATGATTAAATACGTTTAATTTATGAAAGAATATTGATAATTATGTTTTACGTATATATTTTTAATTTAAGGTAAAAATATTTACGTAGAACTTAAAAAATGAAATGCTTTTTCTTTTGCAATCAATATATTTTGTTCAACATGTGCATGAAAAAGGACCTTTTCCTGCATTGAAAAGTGAATAGAAAGTCGAGTACTTCGAGCGTCTAGGAAAATATACTTTTCCTCCCGTCATGGCGACTCGATATACCCATCCACTTTTCATGCAAAAAAGGTTCTATTCCTGCACTTATTAAAAAAAGTACGATGTGTAACAAGGGAACAATTGACTTTTTCAGACTCGGATGACGGATGATGATTTTGAGCACTCGTGTATCACTCGTGCTCAATCATCATCCTCGCTAGAAAAATTCAACTTTCTCCCCTAGTTGTACAATGTACTATTGAACTTAACGGTTAGTTTAAGAAGAATTGTAAATGTTCTTTGAAATACTTTTTATCTTGTTCAACAAAATGTTGCAGTACTTTTTCAATTTTTTTAGAATAGAAACTTTTTTTAAAACTACTTTTTGTAACATTGTATACAGCAATATAAATACTTAAGTCGATTCATTAAAAATTATGTACAGTTTAGAAAAAAAGGACAATTTAATAAAATGAATAGTTCAGCACGATCAATGACAATTAATCATGAATTTTCCTTTCATCTTACCATTTGCCATTAGTATTAAGTCCTTCAACTATAATTTGATGGCTCAATAGTTTTCATTTCCAATGATTTATTACTTAATACTTGATCACACAATGGATCTTGTGATTCTTGAATAATATTATTTTTTGTAGAAAATGAACAGAGTGAGTTGTCACTAATAAATTGTGTGGTACTAGTTCGTTTTGAATATTCAGCGATTGGTTCCAATCTATGGGTTTCTTCGCTGACAGAGAGCGAAGCAGATACTTGCGGATCAATACGGTGTATTGTCGATCGTGGATAGCGTGAAAGACTGCTATAAATCTGGCGACACTGGCTTGCTTTTTGCGATCTACGGCCGCATTGTTTGGAGAGCATTGCCTAAAATACGATAAGTGGATATTAATCAATAAGATTACAGTTATATATATATATACTCTCTTTCTCTCTCTCTTTATCTCTCTCTCTCTCTCTCTCTCTTTATCTCTCTCTCTCTCTCCCTCTCTCTCTCTGTCTAGGGTAGAGGCTACCCTCTACTCGCTCCGCTCGTCAACCCCCAACCAACCGAAAGAAATTTCATTTCTTGATTGAGCATGTACTTTAATACAATAATCTGTAATGCCTAAAGTGTTTTTCGTCCCACCACTATGGTACTGCCATAGACTCAGCAAGATTTTTTAAATTCATTTAGAATTATCTCATTTCATCTCTGCCTGTCTAGTCTCTTCCTCTCTACCTCTATCCTATTTTTTATTTTGTCATTTTTCTTTTGTTTTATAATCAAAAACGATATTGAATTTTTCGTTTTTTTTTTCATTTTTGAATATGTTACAGTAAGTATTACTTACAAGGAGGGTGTACCCCAGTGGACATTGATTCATGTGGAATGTGCCCCACAGCTTCAAAATCCTACAATCCCATTGGTCAATTCGGGTGTAACCATAAACCTTACATTGGAATTGTCCAATGGTATTGCAGGATTTTAAAACTGAGGAGGCACGTTCCACACGAATCACTGTCCATTGGGTGTACAACCTGCGGGAAACGGATTTTCGCAGGCATTTGAGAGCCGATTTCCAGTACCTAAAAATGAAGCCCAGTACTGAAAATTTCGTCCAATGGGCCGTTTTTCTTGAAATATCTGATCTCAAATATCCTCTATTTCGATAAAAAAATGACGTCTCGCCTATTGACTGTCAAATTGTAAGTATTCAAGATGCAAAAACCAGCCAAGAAGATTATAAAAGTAGACATCAAAAGTTAAAATTTAAGCCCTGATTCGTTAAAAAATATTAATTTTTCAGGAAATTATAAGCAATTAAAGATAGCGTAAGAAACTGGTTAAATATTTGTCTTCATTTTATGCAATGAAAATGCAAATGGATCGTATTTTCAATCATTTTCTTACGCTATTTTTAATTGCTTATAATTTCCTGAAAAATTAATATTTTTTAATGAACCAGGGCTCAAATTTTAGTTTTTAGTGTCTACTTTTATAATATTCTTGGTTCGTTTTTTCATCTTGAATACTTGCAATTTGACAGTCAATAGGAGAGACATCATTTTTTTATCGAAAGTAGAAGTTGAGCGCGTTACGCGCGCTTTCACTCGTTTCCGCGCCAAATCTATCTCTGTCTCTGTCTTACACGACGCCATGACCTACTAACGTCATAAGATGCGCGCGCAATACGGCGTAACGTTTCAATCTCTATTTTATAGAGGGATAGAGGGATAGAGGATATTTGAGATCAGATTGCCAATATTTCAAGAAAAACGGCCCATTGGACGAAATTGTGAGTACTGGGCTTCATTTTTAGGAACTAAAAATCGCCTCTCAAATGCCGGCGAAAATGCGTTTCCCACAGGTTGTACACTCCCCTTATTAGTATAATCAATTTTTTTTGAGGTTCATTAATTTTTAAGAAAATTTTTCATCTACCGTCTTGAAATTTTAACCACTTATTATACTTGTTGGAGGCAATGTTGGATTAAAATTTCAAGTGACTATCTTCATTTGTTTCCGAGAAGAAAAATATTTTTGAACTAATGTGTATTTCCTTTCCCAGATGATAACAGGAGTAAAAGTAAACCAATCATCTTGAAATTCGGCACAGAAATAGCTTTTTTATATCTTCGAACCGAGTTGGTTATTCAAAAAAATCCAGCTACTACGACCAACGATATTTGAGGTTAAAAATTTTTTCAAATATTTTAGAATATCGTCTCAAAATCGTCTTTTTTCAATATGATAAAATAACAAAATTATCTTAATATCATCTTAAAAATATACTATATCAATCTGGAAAATGTCTTTTTTTCAACATGTGCGTGAAAAAGGACCTTTTCCTGCATAGAAAAGTGAATAGAAAGTCGAATATTTCGAGCGTCTAGCGAGGTTTACCGCAGTAGCGGGAGGAAAAGTAATTAGTCTCCCGTTATGACAACTCGATATACCCATCCACTTTTCATGCAAAAAACGATCCTATTCCTGCACTTATTAAAAAAAAGTACGATGTGTAACAAGGGAACAATTGACTTTTTCAAACTCGGATTATGATTTTGAGCACTCGTGTATCACTCGTGCTCAATCCTCATCCTCGCTAGAAAAATTCAACTTATTCCCCTAGTTGCACAATGTGCTATTAAACGTCTTAAATTTTGGAAAATGGAATTTCGAAAAAAGTCTTACATTCATCATAAAAACGTAATTTATGAAAGATCTTAAAACTATCATTTTAATATTTTTCTATAATATTTTCTATAATTAGTCCCTATTGACATCTCAAAAAGTATGGAATAGCGTCATTTTTGGGACATATCTTTTTTGATCTCTTTTTGATCTCAACTTCTCTTACGCGGCGGGGACTGTCCAAGTTTTTTCCTCCACAGGTGCGTAATGTGCACGAAGTACGATACCCCAAAAAGCTTACTAGAATGTCAGATATAAGGCGCATTAGTTGAAAGTTAGATAAAGACATTTAGCGATAGATATTAATAACTTTGTTTCAATAAAAAAAGAAGAAAAATTTTAGTATGAAAATTCATTGGCAACTTTTTTTTTGTGCAAACTATATTTATTGAATTTCAATTTAATAAAAGGAATTGATAAATTAGTTTGAGGAACCTAAGTGCCAATGAATTGGCAACGTTTTTTTTCTGCCGCTACCTCTGTCTCAATGTCTTTGAATGTCACTATCTCTCTCTAGATATTTATATTACTATCTCCCTCTCCTCGTATATGCCTGTTGTAATCTCTATCCTATGTACGTCTATATATATATATATGGCCGAATCTCTGTCAAATTGAGAGGACAAAAAATAGATTTTCTTTAACCTCTCAAGAAATGTTTTGCACTTATTCCGGATATCCCTGGATTTTTTTAGATTTTTATGACCCATAGTTTTAGAGATGTCAAAAGTCAAAAACTAAGTTTTGATGATTTTTTGCATTTTATGACCATTTTGATTAATTTATAACTTCTAAAATTTGCTCCGTATTTCCGATCAGGACTTTCTCTACCAAATAATTCATGAAGATTCCTTTTTATTGTCCAAAAGTGTCCGTATGAGTCCTGGAATGATTAGCGATCGTGTTTGAATCTAAAAAAATTCATTCAGTACTTGATTTTTAAAAAAAGTCTTACACAACTCTGAAAAAAATATAGTTAAATTCTACGAAAAATTACGAAAAAAAGTCTATGTAAAATATTTCGAAATATATCGTCGTTTTTGAGCTAAAAAATCCGTTAAAATAAAAACAATTTGAGACAAATTTTATCTTTAAATTCAAGATTTTGATTAAAATGCTTCCCTGAGAAGTTATATATTAATCAAAATGGTGATAAAATGCAAAAAACCATCCAAATTTAGTTTTTGACCTCTGTTATCTCTAAAACTATGGGTCACAAAAATCTAAAAAAATTCAGGGATATCCGGAATAAGTGCAGAACATTTCTTGAGAGTTTAAAGAAAATCTATTTTTTGTCCTCTCGATTTGACAGCGATTCGGCCATATATTAAGATACGCTAATTTTTTCTTAAAATATAGTACACACGGACACGGACACTCACGCGCGCGTGCGTTTTCAAATGTATTATGCTCCTATTACACTTTTTTTTTAATATTCCACGTGATAGTGTGAGTATAATTTTTGGATAACGCATGTGGATAAGACTTCGGATGGCATGAACAGAAAGAAAGAAAGTAAGAAAGTCCTATCTTGACTTCGCATGCACAATAGTCCGATGTTGACTTGGCGTGGAAAAAAGTCCTATCTCGACTTCGCGTGGAAAAAAATACGTCCTATTCCGGCTTTGCGCGTAAGAAAGTGCTATTTGAGAACCGCTGTAGAGTGTTGAAATATCGGTCTCCGTTTGACGCTGGGCTGCTTATGCTAGCGAAATTATTTCTCTATTTTATAATCAAAATTTAATTTTTGTTTGTTCCCAAGATACGACTATTTTCTATAAGCGAACTCGAGAAACTTACTTTTTTCCACCCAATGCCGAAATAGGACTTTCTCTCCCCACGAATTATTGTCACATGGAAAACAAATAATGGTTATCTATCTCATTTGACCTAGTGAAATTAACTGGTTTAGGAAAATATTAAATTGGTACAAAAAAAGTAAATTTAACTTTATTTATAGTAAGAGTAATCTTATATTTAAAATTAGAATGCCGATTCCACATTCCAAAATGGAGATTCTACTTTTTCTTAATGTTATTTCTACCGATATCGTTGTAAAAAGCAATAGAATTAACTTGACATTTCCAAGTTAAATCAATTGTGTGAAAAGTTGAATCCAATTTTTTTTCATGTACCTTTTATCAAAAAAACTTTTGTGTCTTTCTTGTGCTCTTTCTATATCGAATTCATAAGAAAGATATTCGAAGTGAAAATTCAGTGGCAATCATCTTGGTCTGATATTGCGTACAATAATTTTACATGCGTGTATGTGCCCGTTTTTCTCATGTTATTTATCTGCTTTGATTTGACAGTGAACTGTATTCTGACAGACAAGTTTGAATGCAGAATTTAGCACACTTTTTTGAATTATATTTTTTATTACGACTACAAACGTATAAACATTTTAACTTAAAAATTACAAAATAATGATATTTATTTAAAATTTTTAATACCTCACCTTGAATGCTTCTCGGAACTTGTTGGACATAATATTGTACAAAAGAGGATTGATCGTCGTAGATAAGTAATAAAAAACGCCAGATATATACGTCAAAGTCGTATAGACGGGTAAAACTATTGCTACTTTATATTCGTCCTTTTTATTGTTTTCAGCGTAAACGGCTACAAGTCTTTGAGCGTGAAAAGGAGCCCAACAGATAAAGAATGCCACCACAACAGCCACTAAAAACAGTATTTACTTCATGAATAAAAATAAATAAGCATTGTAATAGTATTATTTGTTATAAAACATGTAAGAAAAAGGTAAAGGACTATCACTTCACTACTTTTATTTGTTATTTGTTTCAATCATTCGGTTATTAAAATTATCAAACACACACAGAGACTTATATATATTAATCGTCACTTTAAATATAGTGATTGCAATAATATAAAACATTATTTATCGAGTACACACAAATGGTAACATATTGGCAATGTATATATAGGTAGTTATATCAATTATTATCAGATGACATTGTTATACAGAAAACTGCTATAAACATATTTACTTAACTACTTATATAAAATCGATTGCCTGCAAGATAAAACACGATAAAACCATCTGTGGTTGGTTGCTAATAATAAAGACCAAAACTGACATATAACTTAAATTAGATTTAAACTAATTACAAATGTAAAAAATAATTTTTTACTTTTAGAGCATAAGTATAATAAGTTAATAAATGTATTTTTTTTCTCAACTAAACCATTTATAGATTGGAGATCAACATTTTCAAAAGTACTAAATATAGACCCCTTTAACCTTCAGAGGGCAGGCATTTTTCCCTTAGAAATCAATATATTTTATAAGTATAATTTATCCACTGATTGTGAGAATAGAATAGTGAGTAAAATTGACTATACTATTACTATAGGTGAACTGTTTATTAAACTTACAATAATATTTACAGTTTGAGTGTAAGAAAAATAACAAAACAAAAAATTGGATGAATTGCTACTGTTACGAGTGAATGCTCGCAACTAAATAAATAAATGGAGGACAACTCAATAAAAAAACGGTAACGGGGTGACTCGGCGGGGAATCGAACCCCGGACTTATCGTTTTCGCGACGACTGCTCTGACCACTGAGCTACCGATGCCGGTGCACGTCTTTCTACGAGTTGTTCAAATTTTCTTAGACTGTGTCAGAATTTTTCCTGTAGGTACATAGCTGACAGACTTTACAAGTGGGTATTGTAATTTGTTGGGTATATCGATCATAGACTTATATATAGATAGCGATGCACGGTGCTAGACGCTCTCGCGAACCACAATCAAAGGGCAGGACATAACCTGCAAAGCTGCAATTCTGTAGCCAAACGAGATTCTCGGGTTGCTATAAAAAATGTAATTGCAATGTAAATAACTTCAAATAATATTTTATACCACTGTAACCTCAAAATCATAACTTTAATATGATTATTCGGCTCTCGTGGTATAAAATACGGTTCGAAACTGGTGCGTAAGAAGATTTTTACCTCATGTGACTTGCGAAAAACGTCACATGAACTAAATAATCACCTTTCGCACCCGTGTCAAAATGTACTATTAATAAAAATATTAAGAATGCGTATTCTTAAAAGTTAATTTATGAGCATATATAAAAAAAATAAATTTTATATATATATATATATATATATTCAAAATTTAACTTAATATATATCGACGGCTGAACGGAAGAAGGGCGTATCTCACCGCGCGGGTGAAGAAGAACGTACCTCACCGCGCGGGTGAAGAAGGACCTATCTCGCCACGCGGGTGAAGAAGGACCTATCTCGCCGCGCTATTTAATTCATTTATTTTTAATATATATACGCATAATTTAACTTTTAAGAATACGATTATGTCAACAAAAACGGACTATGTTAAGAATCTATAAATTTCAAACTGATATATGAAGTTGACATTGAGAAATTACGATTTTGAAAAAAACGAACAAAAATTTTAACCTAAATATCTCTAAAAATCATGAAAAAATTCTGTTAGCTAAAGAACTGAAACGATAAATACAAAAACTCTACATCTTCACAAAATTTCCACATGATTAAACCAATTTCTTTTTTCTCTAGTTATCATGCGACAAAGAAAATGACTTTGAAAAATGCGAAAATTTAAAATATTAAATATCTAAAAAAAAATCACAGTATCTTCATTAAAATTCACACATATAATGTCTATAACTCACACAAAATTTTCTATAAATTTGGAGCTAATTCGTCGAACCGTTCTCGATAAAATACGATTTGAAAAAAAGTTTGAAAAAATTTCAACCTCAAATATCTCGGAAACTTATGGACACCAATCATTTTGCACAAAGAACTCACTCGATTGGGATACCCTACAAAGAATTTCAAAGCGGTTAAACCAATTTTACTTTAGTTATGCAATGACACACAAAATCACTTCTTTTTATAAATTATTTTTTTTCTCTAAAAATAATGAATAAAAAATTTTCTTTATAACCAAAAAAATATTCATGTCAATATCTTTTTTGAATTTAGAAATATAACCTATTTACAAAAAATTATGTTTGCATCAATAACTTATGACGAAATATAGCTATCGACTTTCTTTTTTATAAATTTTAGAAAATTGTACCCTGTATACAGATAATTCATGATATATAAATAAAATTTGTTTTAAATGTTAGAAAAAAAAAACAAAAATAAAAATTTTTAAAATAAAAAAATCGCTATAAAAAATGAATTTTACAAAAATAGTATATTGACCCAATTGTTAAAGCAAAATCTAAAAAAATGATCACTAGCTGGTTAAAATCGTTCGAGTAGATCATGAGATATCAGCGTAAACATACATACATACACACACACATCCATACGGACATTTTCTAAAAATAGTGTATTTCGATTTGAAATTTGCTAAACAACATTCCTAACACATTTTTACTAAAACGTTTTTTTTTACTATCACAAAGCTTGCTCTAGGAGGAAGCAATAACAAACTTTAATTATTTGATACGAATTTATTTTTTGATTATTTTTACGAGTAGAAGCTTATATACTATCTCGGAAAAGCAGTTTCGATTTAACATCTCGCGGGAGAATGACCGCCAATATAGGAATCGGGCGATGATCCAATATCTCGGCAAACATGTAAGCGGGGATTATTTATATTCATACTTTGCATGTGTACTACTCCAGATCTCTCTACGAGAATCATTACACAAGATAGCAGGCAATGCAGATTTAGTACCTAATCTCATCACGTTATGATATATATCTAATAAAATCAACGAGATGCATTATTTTCGATTTTTCCATATTATAAGAATATCATCCGATCTGGCTGAAAAATATGGATCGATAGGTAATTTCAAAACCTTTCAGAAAATGGGACTACTTCCGACCGATATCCAAACCCAGAGTAACAAAAATTATTTTCGATTATTTTCATATTTTTCTTTTTCATTTTTTAAATACTTAACATTATCCGATCAACTTATATATATTTGCACTTGCAAAACTTGACATCCGCGATCTTACAGTCGGACTCCGGGGAATTGTTTGAGCTCGACTTTTCCCGGAGTTCGAACGCTGTCGCGCCGCGAGAAGCTTCGTCGAAGTTCGGCGTCGCCGGCCGCAGGCCCGTCGACGCTGCTGGCATGCTCTCGGCTCTAGAAGCATGTTCTCCTCTCTTTAGTCGCGCGCCGACGGCGAGCCAATGAGAGAGGCGGAGACACACCCCTCTCCGCGGACGAGCGCCTTTTTTGCGCTTCGAGATTTTTTTCGGAGGACCGTCCCTACTCCCTCGCCGCAGCTGAAGGCACATTAAAAATATTTTTAATCTCCAAAGTTTGATCATGACAGTGTATTTTTTTGTTATATACACTCCATCTAAAGATATAATAAAAAGCTATATCTATGTCAAAATTAAGGTGATTGGTTGATTTTTACTCTTGTTAGAGTGCAACAACTGAAAATCTACTTTTTTTATAAAATATTTTTTTATCAAAAATCAATGAAGGTAATGTCTTGAAATTTTAACTGAATATAATTTTTAATAAGTGTAATAATTGGTTAAAGTTTTGAGTTAATTGGTCAAATATTCTCTGAAAAAGAGGTATTCAAAAATATTTCAAACAAATTTTTAACCTCTCATATCTTTGGTTGTAATAGCCACATTTCTTCGAGCAACTAACTCGATCTAAAGATATGTGGAAGCTACATCTGTGATAAATTTCAAGACGAGCAGTTAATTTTTTGACTCTTGTTATCGTACGAAAATATACTTTTTTATAAAATACTTTTTTTCTCTAAAACAAATCAAGATAATTTCTTGTAATTTTAGCCAGGTATAATCTTTAATAAGTTTAATAAGTGGTTAAAATTTGGATTCGATTTATGTAATATTCTCGGAGAAAAAAATATTCGAAAATATTTCATAAAAATTTTGAACCTCCAATATCTCTTGAATTTATGAATGGATTTTTCTGAACGGCGAACTGTTCGAGGTATATATAAAAACTACCTTTCCCCAAAATTTCAAAGTTATTAGATACGAATTACTCTAGTTATCTCATTTGAAAGGAAATCGATTTTTTTTATAAAATAATTTTTTACTATAAAAATATTTGTTGTAAATACTTGAAATTTTGGTAAACCGTAGATTTCTATACGAGACATTACCAAACAATTTTACCTCGATAACTTTTACCATTTCGGAGATACAACCTCTAAACGAAAAATTACATTTTTGTAAATAACTCGTACAGGAATGTAGCTATTGACCTCATTTTTTTTACATTACACATAATTTTACGCTGCATCGAATGGACTTTTAATAAAAACACGATATTAATGTTCAAGTTTTCTATGACTCTACATCTACATTTCTACGCCCCTGTCTCTACTCGGTCTTTACTTTTTTGTCTCTATGTGTCTGTTCTTACGTCTCGGTCTCTAAACCTGTGTCTTTACACCTCTTTTCTTACGTCTCGATCTCTATACCTCTGTCTTTACGTCTCTGTCTCTGCACCTTTGTCTCTATATCTCTGTCTCTCCGGCTTATCTCTACGTTATTGTCTCTACTTTTCTCTTTTTACGTCTCTGTCACTAGATCTCTTTTTCTATTTCTCTATCTCCATTTCTCTGACGTTTCTGTTTCTA
>JAPYZP010009445.1:0-10262 GCA_030522985.1 Torymus sinensis
AATAGAATGATGAGATACGACTTTTTAGAACGAGAAACTCAGATACGATCTTTTAGAATAAAACGCTGAGATACGACAGTTTCGTTAGGAGAAGTCGAAATACTTGAAAATAAGATCAACCTTTCCAATTAGAATTTATGCACGGTATAAAACTTCTTTTGGATTCAAAATATATACAGCTCAACAATAGAATTTATATACAAATCATGGATACCCCTATGGGTTTTTGCACTAGCCTTTGGTTTGCTGACGTTACTCTCGAGTCACTTGACACTACTTGTCTCAATTGTTACAAAAATAAGTTATTACTGTATAGAAGATATGTGGACGACTGCATCCTCATCCCTAAAAAAGACAAAACGGAAGAGATTCTTTCCACCTTTAATGGATACAATAGTCACCTCCAATTTCTGTTTTCTGGTCATTGAATAAATAAGATCACGCGACAATAGAATCATCACACACTGGTACAGAAAAAGCACATCATCCGGACGCTACATTATCTATCTTTCGCACCACCCCCCCTCCTCTCAGAAAATAGCCATTATCTACAACCTTGTTGATAACTCCATAAAACTCTCCAACTCACAATTCCACTGTAGTAATCTCGACCTTTCTTTCCAATATCTTCTATGCAATAACTACGCACGTGAAATAATCAACAAATACTTCAGGATCAGACTCCAATCCATCCGTAACAGTCATAATAACACTACCATTAATAGAATCTCACGCGCGTAAATATTCTTACCTTTTCTTAAAAATCTGACTCCCAAAATTAATCATTTCCTTTTCCAAAATAATATTATCCTCATCAATAGTAGGGTAGATGTACCGGTTCTGGCCACTTTAAGGATTCTTTTTTCACCGGTTCTGGCCACCTAAAAGTCCATTTAATAACATGGATATGTGGCCAAAACCGGTACGTCTACTCTACCATTAATAAGTTCAACTGCATAATAACCTTAGGAAAGCACCACCTCCGTAAGCTTGACACCAGTGGTATTGTTTATAAAAGAGAGTGCCGGAACAGCTCTGCGAGAGAGAGAGAGAGAGAGAGAGAGAGAGAGAGAGAGAGAGAGAGAGAGAGAGAGAGAGAGAGAGAGGGACAGATTGTTAGTTTATTAGTTGGCTAAGGACACTTGGTCCTTGGTAACCAGTGACAATACAAAGAAAACAATACAATATATATAAATTTGCGAGACCTCGTACGGAGCGCATCCCCTGTACATCAATAATACGATAAACAACGGAAAACAAATTTAGAAATCCAAATACTTAAGGGTAGTATATACGTAATAAAAGAGTATTAAATAAAAAATGATAATAATAATAATAAATAAATAAATAAGAAAGACGCAAAGTAAAATATCATAATAAAATAAGCCGAATTATAAAAGAAATAATAAAATACCTCACACGGCAGCCTTGGTTTTAAGAAAGTGCGCGTACAATATCTTTTTAAAGCACGGACGAGCATACATAACGCGGATTTCAGGCGGTATGTCGTTTCACAAATACGCAGCTCCTATGCAAAATGAGTTCTGCCAATAATCTAATCTAAACTTCCTAATGATGAAATTGAGATCGCAGCGACATGAGCTCCGTTAGCCTGATGTGGAGACAAATTCAAAGTCTTCAAATAGATACACCCGCATTTTGCTTTTCAAGGCTGAGACGAGTAGACATATCGCTAGGAAATTGTATCGCGCCTCGTACTTGAGGATCTCCGTGTCCCTATACACCGGCGTGATATATTCATAGGACTTGGTCCCAGTGGCAAAACATAGGGCGGCATTTTCGCAGCGACCAATTTTGAGCTTTAGCTAGGAACAAACCGGCACAGTAATCAAAGTAAGGGAATACTAACGTTCTGACTAAGATGAGTTTGGTGCTGTCTGGTAGGTATCCTTGGCACTTACGTAGCCTAGCTAATGCAGCAAAGCTCTTTTTAGAGGTGATGTGGCACTGATCTCTCCATGATAACGTGCAATCCAGAGTGACTCCAAGTACCTTAGGAGAATCACTGAGCTGGATGATCACGCCATTCAAAGTAATGTCGTTGAGTTTCAGACAATCCAGGTGGCTAATGTAGAACCTAGATTCCACCCACATCGCTTGAGTCTTGGCTGCATTAATTACAAGCCCCTTCGAGGATGCCCAATTCGAGATACATTCCAAGTCTTGGTTAATTTTGCTAATAATGTAATTAACCTCGCTAAATTTACCACTAATGTAAATGACGAAGTCATCAGCGTACAGATGCTGTTTAGAGTGCTTCAAGAACAAGGGCAGATCATTGATGTGGAGTGAGAAGAAATGTGGACCTATGTGGCTACCTTGAGGGACGCCTGAGCATCTATCTCGCTACGAAACCTCACCGTTCTATTCTGGAAAGCGACCAGAGAGAAACGACTTGATCCATTCACAAGCCGCATCGGTGAATCCATCCGTCTTGGTCGATGGCATATCCGAAATCGTCGACGATTCGTACAAGGGCTGTGGGAGTGGCCGGACAATGGCTTTCTTCCACTCGGATGGTAAACGACCTGACTGTAGGGAGGTATCAAATATATGCATGAGGGATCTTACGATAACAGGAAGGCATTCCTTGAGGTAACTGAGAGGAATTTCGTCGGGGCCGACGGCATTCGAGTGCACCGAGGAGAAGGCGCCCAGTACATCGGAAATCTCATCGTGCTTGAAGAAAAACCGCAAATCAGGCGATAATCCTTGCGGTAGGCCCGGTGTCTCTCAACATAACTGGGGCAGTTGAGCCAACAAAGTGGGCGTTAAAGCTATTCGGATCCGCCGGCATAGCTTTACTCTGAAATGAATTCATGAGCCCAAGCTGATCTACCTACTTAACTTTTGTTTGAAAAAGTTATGCCTAGTGTTTCTAATGGCATTTTGAACTGAATTGCGTAAATTATTATATCGAAGACGCACACTCATCCCGCCTCCTCTCCTGCACGTATGCCAGGCGTTATTGCGCGCAGTGATTAGCCTCTTGATGTCAGAGGTTATCCACGTGAAATGGAGTTTCCTGCAGATAAATTCACTAAGAGGCGCATGCAAGTCGTACATAGCTCTCAAAGAGTCAGGGAGAAATTTGACCGTCCTGTCCACATCAATCAACGATCGAAGAACTCCCAGTCAACAGCGCTTAAGTCCCGCAATAAATTCTTCAGATCGAAGTTCTTGTAAGACCGTCTCCTAATGGGCACTGGAACGCGTACAGGAACACAGTACTCAAGTGAAGAAAGAGAGAGAGAGACAGAGAGAGAGAGAGAGAGACAGAGAGAGAGAGAGAGAGAGAGAGAGAGAGAGCGAGAGAGAGAGAGAGAGAGAGAGAGAGAGAGAGAGAGAGAGCGAGAGAGAGAATCAGCCGGAGCCTAGTGGCGGATAGGCAATTATAAATGCGAAAAGTATTATTATATCTCTCAACCTCAAGTATTATTTATCTAACAGTAAATGGAAAAAAATGGGGCATATGCACTGAATTCATAAAGATGACGAGAAATATAAAAAAATTTTGGGTAAAAAAATAGAGGTTTCTGTGACTGAAAGGGTTAAATTTGATATTTATTGTAATATTATTAAACTATCAGTACCATTTTCATAGAAACGAAACCGTATATATAATCATCAGGGCATCAATACTATAGTTTGATTTTATTAATGTTAACGGGGCTTGGCGAGCAGATCGTCCAGGGGGCCGGAGTCCCACTAGTATATGAGGCGTTTCGCGTCAACTGCCCCAGCGCGGCGCGCAAGTGCCAAACCGTGCTATATCTAACTCATGTTTATGATACTAAAATGTACCTCAAAAAATTATTTGATAAGCGTTTCCGACGTATTTTTTCCTCAGCTTTCCGATGATGTAGACAGTTTTTCCGGAATTTTCCATTTTCACCTTCAAAAACTACAAAACATCTTATATCTCAAAAAATGTATTTTTAATATTTTTGTTACCATCTAGATCGAAGGCTGAGCATTTTTCACATAGGAAATGTCCTCAAGCGGTTTTCTTCGAGAAATAGAACGCGAAAGAGTAGTCGCAACGCCTTTCCGACGCGCGGTACGTCACGTAGACTATACTGCCGTCGTAAACAAGAAGGTCTATAACTTCAAAAAAATTTACACTCATAAAAATCGTTAATTTAGCCGAAAACGACATGCTTTCAGACTTCATATCGAAATTGCGGTGAAAGTGAAATTTTGAAGTTACAGACCTTCTTGTTTACGGCGACAGTTAAGGCCTGCCACGCTACCTAATATAACCTTTCATATTCTGTATAGCCCACTGTAACCTAAGCCCGCACTTAAGGCACGCCTATCCGTGCGCTAAATAGTCGATTATTGCATGGTCGATTATTGCACTCGCTACGCTCGCGCGCTAATCTCACTGTGCAAAAATAGACTGCTTAGCGCACGGATAGGCGTGACAGCTTAGTGGTCAGGATCAGGTTAGACTCTGCTACAAAATATTGTACGATACTAGTAGTGTCTTAAGTAGCCCATTATTGCAATAATGGGCTACTTAAGGCACATGTGTCGTAATGTACTATTATCTGTATAATTT
Source organism: Torymus sinensis (assembly GCA_030522985.1). NCBI lineage: Eukaryota > Metazoa > Arthropoda > Insecta > Hymenoptera > Torymidae > Torymus > Torymus sinensis. The sequence goes on from JAPYZP010009445.1 coordinate 4,586, forward strand.
TTGAATAATATTTTATTAGTTATTTTTTCTCATTGCCAGTGCAGATAATGTATGCGTGTGTGTGGAGCATGAAAATGTGAAGCTTAAGCTAAGAGCTATGGATCTAGAAAATTTACCAAAAGATAGTAAATTGCCTCGTAAAAACTACCACGATCGCATCCAAGCCATTGTGTGTAATGATGCACATGAGACATTATTTGGATGACTGTTCAGATTGCCCTAATATGTCCAGATTACTTAAACATTTGCTTGAATATTTTGACGAAAGGGATATTTTTGAAATAGAGTATGAATCATGGTTTCAAACCGATCGGTGTAAAATAGCTTCGAACACTGTAAATGTTCACGAATTTACGGACATAGTGAGAGAAAAATTAATAAAATTAAAATCTCACGATTTTTTGTTTTTGCTAAGAAACAATAACTTTTTGTAAGTAACTTAAAAATGACTTTCAAGAAGGAGAATTTCTTGTGTGTTGTGATTTTACAGAAAATGATGCGTTTTTTATACAAAATCCTACAATCGTTCCACTGGAATAAAAACCAAGCAATTGTTTTTACAGTTATAGTGTACTAGAAAGAAAGGAAGAGCTTAAACGAGTAAGCATTGCTATGATTTCCGACCATCTAAACCATGATACTGTTGCCGTTTATGAATATAAAAAAATTGTAATAGCTTATCTCAAAACTAATTTGATAGTCAAAAAAGTCTATCATTTGACTGATGGAGCGGGTCAGCATTTTAAAAATAAATATAATATTCAAAATCTTCTTTTTCCTGCGAAAAATTTTAATGTTCCAGCTGATTTTTATGCAACGGCGCATGGCAAATGTGTATGCAATGGTATAGGTACCAACCTAATAGGAGGTGCAAAACGAGCGAGTCTACAAGTTTCTTCTAATAATCATATTTTAACGCCAGAAAAGTTTTATAACTGGGCTAAAGATTATTGCAAAGAAACCAAAGTTTTTGTATAACAGTAAAGAATCATAAAGAAACTGTCTTGAAACTAAAACCAAGACTGAATAAGACTAACAAAGAGAGTCCCCACCCTTCGGGAAACGGATTTTCGCAGGCATTTGAGAGTCGATTTCTGGTACATAAAAATCAAGGCCAGTGTTCATACTTTCATCTCATAGGCCCTTTTTCTTGAGATATGGGCAATCTCTTCTCAAATATTCTATATTTCGTTCAAAAACATGTCTCTTCTATTGACTGTCACATTGCAAATATTTAAGATACGAAAACGAGGAAGAAAAATTATAAAAGTATGCAATAAAAGCTAAAACTTTAAATATTATTCTTTTAGGAAGTTACAAGCAATCAAAGATAGCATACGAAAATGGTTAAAAATATGTCTTCATTTTAAGTGATTAAATGAAACGTATTTTTAACCATTTTCATAAGTATACAAATATTGAAAAAAAATTAGAACATAAGATAATCGTCCTGTTAATTATATTTTTGTTGAATAAAGCCTGAAGAGGTCTACAAATCCGTCGAAGAAATGTTGCAACTATACAAAATCGTAGTCGATTTTCTTTCCTGCTCCCAATGGATCTGGTCTGAATTGACCAAACCAATTTTTGACATTTGACAATGGGGGAGTAAAATCGTGAATACGATTACAAACTCAAGAAGGAAGAACAGTTGGAAGTTCCGGACGGAAAAAGGTGAAACAAGGCTGCTCTCTCAGCCCGGTGCCATTTAATGTTTGCATGGCAGACCTATAGGAGGGAATGAAAAAAGCGCAAGAGGGAGGCATGAGAATAGGCAGGAAGAAAATAAGCACGATATCTTATGTGGACGATATTGCACTGCTAGCTAACAATGAAACAGAAATGAGACAGTTGCCGAGGAGATTTAGAAGGTGCATAGAAAAGAAAGGACTGCAGTTGAACACGGAGAAATCTGTTGAACAAACAACATACCTGAGATACAAGATTCAAAGAAATAATGGAGACAGCAGACATACGAAACACCTAGAGGACAGAGTTAGGAGGTCATGTTAGGAGGAGGATGGAGTATAGGAGAAAGAAGATTGAAGGATGACTAGAATAGAAAAATAAAGTTATTTGACGCCCTTGTAGAAAGTGTTCTAGGTTACGGAGCGGAAATCTGGGGATGGACAGAATGGGACGAGATTGAAAAAATACAGGATAGATACATAAAGCGGTCACCGAAATTATATAGGACGACGCCGAGGTACCTATGACACGAGGAGACATGCAGATACAAAATAGCAAACAGGACAGGAAAGAGAGCAGCAAAATATGAAGATAAGCTAGTGGAAGCAAAAGAAGGTACACTTTTGAATGAATGCTGGAAAATTATAAAAAGGAAAGAGGCACTCACGGATCTAGAGAAAGAAAGGAAAAAGTATCTGGAAAGGAGAGGATGGTCACTATTAGAGGTGGAGAGGAGGATAGAGAGGGGAGAAGCAGTTTGGATAAAAATTGAGGCAAGAGGAAAGAACATCGAAGCACAAGAGACAAGAGAGAAGATAGCAGAGACAAGATTTGGAGAGATGTGAAGATTCAGACAAGGGAGTGAGAACAAAAGTAACAGATACTGGTTAAAAGAGGAGGACAACATGCAGACTTTCTGGAAAAGAAGAAGAAACCTTAAAACACATATTCGAGAAATGCGATCACACAAGACAAAATGGGAAAAAATGGACGGAAATACTTAGAGGAGCGAAAGTAAACTCAGCTGCACTGCACAAGGTGAGATGGATTAGGAATAGAAATGAAAAAGAGGAGGCAGAGCAAGTCGGAACATGGGAGACAATGACAATATGGAAGCATCCCAAGAAGAGGGAATCGGAACAATGCAGAACGGCCCCGAGTCGAAAAAACGAGGACAGTCAGCGAGGCCAAGGTAGGAGAAAAGGAAAGGTAAGTAAGAGGTTAGTGAGAAAGGCTAAAGACGAGTAAACGATGGACGGCGAAAGTATAATGATGATGGAAATCCTGGAAAAGAGGCTGGAGGAGAGATAGAGAGAAGGATTAAGACGGAAGAGAAGCTAAGGAAAAAAATTTCAGAAATGGAGATAACGACTGAGTCAATGGAAAGAGAAATAAGAGGATTAAGAGAACAAATAAGAAGAACAGAATAAAAGAAGGAAAAGATAAAAAAGAATAAAGAAGCATGGAGCATACAGGAGGTGGAGAAGGAAAGGACACTAGTCATAAAAAGAAGCTGGAAATGGAATAAGAAGGCGAAGCTCTCAGACTTCATGTATCGTAAAATAGGAGTAGACAAATGGGAGACGAAGAAGGTTTTAAAGGTGGATGGATAAGCTGAAGTGGATATAAAGTGGCTAATTCTAAAAGACAAATAGATAAGGGACTAATTGTGGTCTAAAAGAGAGATAATCGCCAGCGAAGGAGTGTACATGTTGGACAAAGTGCTCAGCAGTCAGGAAAGATGGAGCAGGTGGTACAAAAGAGAGAAAATCAGGACAGAAGGGGAAGAAAAGACAGTAAAAAAAACAGAAACAAAAAAGATACAATAGAGGCTAAGGAGAAAATTCTAACAGTTGAGAAAATGAAAGAAGTAGAAACAGGAAAAATGAATGAAAACGCAGTGTAGACAGAGACGATAAAGATGGCAGACAAGTAGAAAATACAGGCAGTAGAAGAAAGTCAGGAAAGAGAAGATGAAACCCAGGAGAAGAAAGAAAAAGACAAAGAATGAAGAACAAAGTGAATAGCTTAAATTGTACAAAGTGTAATTAATACAAAAGAGAAAGCTAAATGAAAAAATGTGTACACACATCCAGAATACACGAGATATAGGGTGGAACGAACTACGCAACACAATCAAACACTTACACAGGCATACATATGTATAAAATTGATACTGTAAGAAATAAACACATAGCAACACATAACACCAAGCTAGGTTAATTTAGACAAGGAATAATATATAAAATTTAACAGAGTTTAACAAGTTAATAAAAGCAATTATTAGTATTATGCAGGGAGTTCGAAATGTTCCGGACCCCCCACTTATAACAAAAAATAAGCATTTTTGAAAAAAATTTTAAACACAAAAGTTGTTCGGTTTTGAAGGTTGAACTAAATAGTGACACCCAAAGTTCTTAATAATCGAAATTTATTGGCTTTCTGCTACTAAATAGTCATTTAATCCCTAAATGACCTCTGTAGGTCATTCTGAGCTATGACGTGGATGCATATAGAGATGTAGAATTTAGTGATGCGAATTCGTGCATCTCGAGCGTTTTTTACATCGCTCGGACATTAGACATGCTTCTGTGCATTAGACATACGTATATTATGCATATTGTATATGTATACATAAACATACATATCTTACAAACATGCATACACATTAATTTTCACACACCAGGTACATAAAACTAAATTATCTTTTTATACTTTTGTATGGAAATGTCATAAGCCAAGAAATAATTGTATAATTAAATTTACTTACTTATAGTATTTCCATGCAAAAAAATGTAAAAATATAATTTTGTTTTATATGCCAGGTGTGTGCAAGTTAGTGTGTATATGTGTGCGTATGAGTGTGTGTGTATATACATATTGTTTTAAATAATTAAATAAAACGTTAAAATACATATTGTATATGTTTCAGTGATTTTGAAAGAAAATACTGATTATCAGCCACATCAAGCGACTACCATGGGACCTTGCAGGACTTGACAGATGAGGTTAAAACAACACATTAACAACAAGACTTAAAAAAAGGTTTTCAACCTAGGTCGAAAAAAAGATAAGTATTTAAGATAAATAAATTGATACACGTATAGCCAAAATCTCTAGAGTTGTTGAATGAAATTATAGAAGATAAATGGTCTGAGATTAAAGTACATACTAGTTTAACAAAAGATGAATTTATTAAGGCACTTAATTTGGTTTTAAAAAACACAATTTTTTCTTTTGATAATAGTTTCTATGAGCAAAGATATAGTTGTCCAATGCGCTCACGTTTGTCACCTGTTATAGCGAATGTGGTAATGGAAAAATTGGAAACTCTTGCTTTGTCTAAGTTGGTTTTTCAGCCAATTATTTTTAAATGATATGTTGATGACATTTTTGCAGCTGTGCCGGAATGTTTTGGGGATGAAATGGTGGATGTGTTTAATTCTATCCATGACAGAATTAAAGTTACAAAAGAAGTCGAGTCAGATAATCAATTGAGTTTTTTAGACGTTTTTTAAAGTTATTTGAGTTAATAATAACAGAGTGAAATTAGATTGGATTCTCACTACCAATTCGAAAACAAGATAGGTGCGATCAAGGGTGTCATTAACAGAGCGATTAAATTGTCACATAAAGATTTTAGGAAAAAGAATTTAAATTTAGTTAGAGAAAGATTTATTAAGAATAGTTATCTGGCACAATTTATTGATAAAATGATCGAAGAGAGTGTGGGAAATTTATAATGGTAGATTAGAGAAGCGGGGAGGTAAACAAATAATGAATAGAAATGGAAAGAATGTACATTTTAGTTTACCATATGTTACAGGTTTGTCAAAAAGGATTAGAAGCGTTTTTAGAAAACATAATATTCAAGTTTTCGTTAGAAACAATAATAATTTAGAAAGGTTATTCAGTAATTGTAAAGACAAGGATGATAAATGTTTAAAATCGGGAGTAGTTTATAAAATTAACTGTAAGGATTGTAATG
>JAPYZP010009454.1:0-11576 GCA_030522985.1 Torymus sinensis
TCGCGGACCACACGTGCAATAGCCTAGCGATTTTTCACCGGCTTGATATAAACGCTTCTAATGCATGACGTGATGCGGTTTCGAGTGTCTGTCGATGAGTCTTTTTTTTACTGTTTAGAGATGTGTATTAATTGTTTCCAAAAAATTTGATGGAACGAATTCTGGTTTCCAGGTCTGTCTTGAATATAATTTACGAATAGGTACCTAATTCGATTGTTTACAATCGACATTGATATAACATAGATAGTTTATAAAGAGTTATATAGATACAAATTATAATCTTCGGATAAACCAAGTGGATTATTTAACATACAGTCTCTTATATAACACAAAGGATTAAAACGTGAGGTTTCACATAGAGATAAAGATGAATTCCTATCAACTCGATAATGCATTCGAAGTAGTATCATCCAAAGTATTTATAAGATCCATTGAAGTAGTATCATCCAAAGTATTTATAAGATCCATTTAAAAACTAGAACAAAATAAGAAATTGCAAAAAAAAACTTTTTTTTTTATATACGTTGCGTTGTTTTTTTTTATTTTTATTAAAATCCGAAGCCACATCTAGTACAAGAGCTGCTACAAACAACATAAATAATGTTTTTTGTCAACTTAATCCAGATGTATAATTTCTCAAGATATACATATACACTTTGCTGCACTTATCTTTCTTTTTCTATTACAACTGTTGCAATAATCACCGTGTCTCACCATCAACCATTTTACATAAGCAACCTGCAATCTAAAAATTCCTTCCTCTCTGGTGCTTCTTCGCAGAACACCCAACACCTCTCTCGCCTTATGCACTTATCAAAGAAAATTTACGGTTGGCATTCTTCAAGACGAGGCCCCCACGACGTTCAGTCAAACAAACGAACGAGTAGTGCACGAGCGCGCTCTATTCATCCTTACTGTTAATGCACCTGTAGAATTTAGACGCGGTCAGTGGGACACAAGCGAGCCGCTGCAGAACCAGTGTTTATATTACGCCTGGTGCACGATCCACTCTCGGCGAGTTATTATAGACACGTCCGATGGGACGGTAGTAAAAGCTCTAATCAAAGTAGGATGACGGAGAATCAAAGCGAGGAGTGCGACGCGTTTCCAGCCGCTAATATCTGCCATTACCGCGCTTATATATGTATATAACAATGACGTTTGACCGCGCGGAACACTCACGCGACGAATCTTTTGCGCCTGATATTTGTGTGTGTGTGTGTGTATAAGTAGTATACGCTGCGCAAATGTGCGGCTCTTTGTTTTTATGTCGACAGATGTATTTTCGCATGATTGCTTATTACGAGGGACGCTGTAGGATTGTCCGTGCCGTGCGAGATTTTATGACAGTTGACTGTTTGTCGTAATCCTTGGGTTGGAATTTATTAGAATATCGTAAGGACAAATTTACGAAATCTATAAAATTTCTGATATATTTCAGAAGTGAGGATGATATTTTATTCGGCGAAATTAATTTTTCGGTAGGTAGATAGAAAAGCTGAATATAAAGTCAAATAAATATATACAAACATATATAAATATAAAAATGAGGCTAATCATATGATTGTTACCAAATGATTTTTTGCATATTTGATACAATAAGAAGTAAAATAAACTTATAGCTTAATAATAAGATGTTAAATATATCGTTGGGCTGTGTAAATTTATTTTTCAAAATCATTTTTTAATGTTAAGTAAAAAATGAGCTGAAATATGTACTTATGTGCTTTTTAATGCACGTGTATAGTTTAATGATTCTAGTAGCATACTCATCTTTCAAATAGTTACCTTCTTCTGCAAATGTTTATCTAACTTAAGAGATTTCAATGTGAAATCTGAAATGGATCAGCGATGTGTTGCAACTTATATGTTGCAACTTATATAGACACCTATTAGAAAAAATAAAATACTATATTATTTTATTGATTGAATGGGGAGTTTATTTGTGTAATTGTTGCGTGACTAATTGAAATTAATAGTTGAGGAGTTATTAATTAATCGTGTACTGTCAGTATTACAAGGTAAAAAGAGCTTCTAAATTGCTATATTCTCACTTACATATTTTTATACTAACATTATTAAGAAAGAAAAATGATTTTTTTCAAAGAATTAACAAACGAGTCACTGTTAGCAACTTATTTGATTGAGAGCAGAATAATAAGTATCGTAATTTTTTGTAGCAAAGTGATTTTTACTTTTTCACCTGACCACATTCACACGACACGCTAGTACTCGATTATCATTGATGTCACACATGCGCAGGTCAAGTTCGAATAATCAACATTTGACCCCCGCCAGTAGCCATTGTCTCGCTTCTTACTGGTTATTCAGTGTTCATTTCCATGGTATTGTCCCAAAAAATCCAAATATTTCGACACTTCCACTTTTAAATACATTCATAAATACTTAATGACGTTTTTATTTTATATATTGTACTTATCAATTTTGAAGATATTCGTTTTTGCTAATTAGATCGATCAAAAACATATTTATATTTTTGATATTTGCAAATCTAGTAAAAAGTTCACAGACACATTTTCGTCAGTATATATTAATATGACAGCTTTTTCTCCTCCAAAATTTAAAATCATATTGTGACACCATAAAGGTATGTGAATTTTTCGCTTCTGATCGGCCCAGCCTTGAAGTATGCTAATGAATAGATGGTAATAAAGTCTAAAATGGCATCTGAAAATCTGAAATTCAAACGATTAATTTAGTAACTATGTCATCTATTTTAAAATACAACCCCAGAATAGTTGAATATATTAAACATAATACGCAACAACTTACAATCAGGGATGACAGTTAGAAATTGTGAGGATTTTCAATGGTGAATACGTTGTCCAGGCCCATGTTTTTAAATGCAAATAAACGAAGCTATTAGCTGCATTTAAAAGAAAAAAAAAGTTAACCCGTCATCCTCATCAGAAACGAAGGCAAGAAAATATTGTGGTTCAAAAGACTGAGTATAAGAAAACTGGAACCACAGCAATTTAACTTGCAAATTGGGTGATTGAAATACGCTAATGGAATTCACAAAGTTACGACGAAAATAAAATATCAAAATTGTATTACCATATTTTGGAAAAGTGCACGAATCTGGTTATAAGTTTCACTGCAATAATTTAACAAAATTTTTTGTTTTACGTAATTGCAATTACAAAATAAAGCAGTATTTTTAGTAAACGAACTATTGTTATTGAATAATAACGTGAAAATGAATAAAAGTCAGAAAGCCTTCGGTAAATAAAAATTTACTAATAAATGGACAATCTCATTTTCATATACCAACAAAAATAATTCAAGTGAACTTCTCTACAGCAAGGTAAAGTAAAGGGTATATATTCAATAAAAGAAATAAGGAAAAAATAAATGTAAAATGGCAAAAAGATAGTCGGAGTCGCTTCTACAGTGATTGATACTTTAGCGGTACGGCAACGCCAGTCCACTTTTTAGGCGATAGGCGATAGGCGATATTTGGCGATAATCGAGAACCTCCTTGAGAAACGATACTTGAGTAAACTTTTACTGAGAAGCATCGGACTACCCTGGCAGTATGGATTCGACTCGGGCTTATATATCAACCGCGAGTGCGTTTGTGCACTTGCAGGAGTTGCATTACTACGCCCGAAGCCACCTAGCCGCGAAGATTCGCGGAGTTTCGGGGAATTCGCGAGGTTTCCGCACTATGCAGCTCGCGTGTTTTGCGGACGAGTGCGCGCGGCCGAGCTAGGGAGATCCTGGTTACATCGTAGAGAACAATGGGTATGTAGCGCGCAGTATAAAATCCCTAGACGGACTCGCGCGCGCGTCCGCTTCCACTTTGCCATCAAGCTCGATATAAGCGTTCGACGGCTCTCGAGCCGCGCGTATACGCATGCGTATATATGCTGAAGCTTGCTGTGTAAACCGGATAGTTGGTCACCTTGACATCACCGAGAGCGGCTCAAATTTAAATTCTTTTATATTATAATAATAAATGTTTTGCAAGCCTTTTTGCCGTAAACAAGAAGTCCCCGAGAGCCTGCAATTACGTACTTTACTGTTTCTTTCGAATAATATAAGGTGGAATACTTTTAATAACGAGACATTGATTAAACAACAATTATTGTGTAACTATATATTTTCTGCGTATAATAGTAAAGTGAATAATCTCGTGTTTATTATCAATTTTATTGTGTAATATTAATATAATAATTGTTCTCTTCTTCGAATCGAATCAATAAAAAGTTTGTACCGCCAAAAAGTCATTAACAACGATAAATTCAAGTCCGACGTAGAAAAAGAAATATGAACAAAAGCATGGGCACCAGTACGTGTAAAGGGGGTGCAAAAAGTAGTCAAAGTTGCTGCCACAGTAAACGGAAAATTATTTTGTATATCATCGAATCCACTACATGTAGTTTATTATACGGCACGTATATGGATGTCAATAAATTGTTTCCTGAGAAGCATCGGACTACAGGCTTGTATCGATTGCGCTGCCGGCTTATATAGCAACGCGGGCCACGTTCGGCCACTTGCGGGAGTGTCCGCGAAAATTTCTCAGCCATCTGTCGAATGCCCAGGACATTAACTGCCCTACGGCTAATCGATAATCCGCCTCCACAAGCGCGCGCGCGTGAAAAATCTGGCGCTGAAAGGGTGGGAGCCAAACTCAGCCGATAAAGTTAGGCTCCGCTGCTGGCTACCGAATGCGGGTTCCGTGAGGGGGAGTGTAATACGTATATATATATAGAGCCAGAGCAGAGCTCGTCGCGTACACTACTGCTACCACAGCGGTAACGCGCATGCACCGAGACGAGGGACTGCGAGCGCGCGGGAATACAAGTATAACAGTTTGCCGTGGAAAACCGTTAGATGCGAGGCGAATCTTGCGAGTCGAAAAAACGGAATCGCTAGATTGTCGATTTCCGCATGGCCCAGATACTTGCACGTATATAGGTATATGTAGGTGGGATTTCCTCCGTTCGCTCGGGGTGCTTTTATTTCTGTGGAGACTAGTAATTGGGGAGATAATTGTGAAATAAAACTGAATATTGAAGTAAATGTAGTAATAAAAGCTCTTATTATTTTATTCATTCTATTTTTTTTTAATTCTCGTCGGTTTATTCAGAAACTGTATATAAAATATTCCCTGACCGTTTTAACATGAAAAAGTTTAGTATATACCTTTTGAAAGTTAATAAAATAGCCTTTAACGTGTGTGTTAGACCAGTAGTAATATATAGGTCAAGCCAGCCAGAGAAAAACCACATTTTTTTATACACATAAAAATCATATTAGGTCACCTAATCGGCCACATTAACCGTTCGGTACCTTTAAAAGTCAATTTTTTAACGTTAATTCCTATATATATGACACCTTAAACGCCAGCTATTCACTTTTCGCGCGCACACGTGCAACGCCCGCCTTATTTTTTCCAACACCGGCCCCGACACATCATTAACAACCCAAAATGAAAGAAAAAAAAAACACCACCTCTCTCGCCGGCAAATATCTGAATATTCATTACGTTACGTCAGTTATATACATTCGCAACGGCGAACCCTATACACTATATAAGTATATGCAGACGCGGATGTGAAAAGCACAAAAACAGTCCTTTTGCGTAACCGCAAAATTACTTCCCCGTTGTACTATAGCGCTTAGATATATACATATACATATATCCCGCACCATGCGGAGAGAAACTACTTGCCTCTTATACTGGCGCGCGCGTGCGCGCAGGCAGGCGAGAGAAAGAGAAAACTCCTTTTCCATTTTCTATAGTTTCAATAGCCTATATACTATGTTGCGCGCGTGACACAGATCGCGTCGCGGTCAGCCGAGCGAATTTTTAGCGCATATATAATATACGCGAAAGAAAGTGGTTCCGCCACCGCGCGTTAGTTGGTGTGTCTATATGGAGTATAAGAATTGCGCCAGCGCGAGCAAGTAGTTTGCCGTTAAATTTAGCGCGATATCGCGCGCGGACGAGCGTCGATGACCCTTGCCTTGCGCGCGCTCGTGCGAGCACGTGAATGTTATACGTATGCACGCGCGTGTGTGTGTGTATGCTTATGAATATTCTTATAGGAAAATCTCGAAAGTGTAAGCACGCCCGAGAATTATAAGTCTATTGGTATATTCGCGATTAAATTTAGATGGGTATATAATTGAAACTTGTTTTCTTTGCGCATTCGCGAAAGTTGCTAATCAACGAGCCGCGCGTTTCCAACGTGCATAGGTAGCCGCGTGCGGTATACAGTTAGGTATATACGTGCGTTCGTAGTTAGGTGCGATAAAAAAAATTTTTTTTCCCACTTTATTATTGAAAATATAATAAGCAATTAATGACATTACGGTCACGTCGTTACAAAATGGGCGGTTGCATTAGATGTTGCGATTATGCTCCACTGCTAAACAATGCGTGTATAAAGTTAATTTTTTCTTTTTTTTTCATACAGCCATAATCGTCTATTCAAGTCGTGTGCGTTTACATCATTTTATTTCAAAACTTATATAATCTAACTCTTGTATTGTACGCAATTCTAAATATACTACGATTTTTAACGTTAGTATAATTTTTTTTAAGAATAAGATAATTTTGTGACGCAATTCGTAAGACAAGTTTATTTCGTCGATAAATCTCAATTGAGAAGTAAATCATTATCGATGCAGCATTAAAGTCATCATCGTGCTTTACAAACATTAGGAAAGAATAAATTCATCAATGTAGCATTTCAAGGCAATTTATATTCGAGAATCATCAGTCTCGCCAGTTGCAATGAATGCTCAACGAACTAAACGCAGGCACGTTAAATAATAGTGTTGGTTTTTTTTAATTAAACTACACACTCTTATCCTATATTTAATTCTTACAACGTGTTTTAAACGATCAATTCATTAATACAATAATGCACTTACTCTACATAAGCTTATACACTTATACGTAAATGACAAAGCATTTTTCTACTAATATATCTTATGATTCGTACTTTACGTATTTACAACGACAGGGTTATCAACTACAAGTGTACAGTCGATGGCGTAAACCGTGCAACAACAGTGCTTTTTGTCTCATTCGCGAAAAGGCCAGTTTTTCGCAAACAATACACGATTGCACAGCAGAGTCCGGCCACGCGCAGGGAGGTCGACTGTGCGAATCGCCTACGCGCTCATTATTAAAAGCACGATTTCCGGCAAACGCAGGATGCAATCGAGTCGCGATGATTCAAGGCAGCGTGCCCGCGCCTGTGTCTGTGTATGAGTATATACGAGAAGGAAACGAAGAGAATACGCTCGCGCGCATCCTAATTTCCTAAATCGGCCTCAGACGCAGAGACTGCAGGCATGAGTCGCGGCCGACGCCGCGGTCGTTGCCTTTCCATATTTATCCGCGCGATATCGCAACTGTACGTCGCGGTTCTTACGTGACGACGATGACGATTCGAAGTGAGTAGGATATATCGGTGATGGAGACGTGGGTATATATGATGGATTCCCGGGGTAAAGTGAGTTCGCAAGGTGTGTTGGTTAAGGTTATTCCTCCCGTACTTATGATGATGGCTGCAATTGGAAGAGAATTGCCGCGGTGCACGATCGCTGAGGATTTACGTTTTCTGGCACGAAGATAGAAGTTCGAGTATTCTAGAGGAATGAGGGTAGAAAGCGGTATGCTAATAATAATTGTTGATTTATTTTCGCCTCGAGATAACTTAATACGCAAGGTATTCTAGAATACGTGCGCAATCGAATGTAAGAAAATATAATTAATAGTACGTATTACACTTTTTTATTCCTTTGTACAAAAAAGAAGTAGTTGATTAAGGATTCTTAAAACAGTTGCGTGACATTTTATGCAAAACCCATTTCTAATAATGTTTCCAGTCTCGAGAGAGAAAGATGATTGGGAATACGTATAATAATTTTGCACGGAAGTAAATTACCCCGCGTTATTATGAAACGTGTGGGATTATGCTTCTTATACATGAAACCATCTATCGCCACACACGCACGTGCATTTATCGTAAAACAAAAATTAGATTATATAGCTGGGAGGGGACATTTTCAAGGAACAAAAAAAAACTATGAGGGTGAGGGTATTATAATGGCACTATCTTTAATATCAAAAGTATGTATTAGAGAAAAATTTTAATTTAATACTATACAATATTATATAGTTGTTCATTTTCTTCGAACAAGGACACATTTAAATGGCAGGAGAAATATATTTTAATAAAAATCTTCGTAATAATAATGACTGTAATTTTAAAACCGAAGAAAAGTTCTAATGAGTTACATCAGTCTTACTGTGACAGTTACGAGAATTTTATTCAAGCGTTGACCGCAAGTAAAATAGTCTACAAGTAATATATGAGCAAATCTACAAAACTTATATCACAGTTTTTGTGTCACAAAACTGGCAAAAATCTTTTTTAGGAGCACACCTTTCGGACACATTTTTTCTCAATCTTTATACCTTATATTATAGGAGAAAACAGTTGAACAAGCGAAAACGCGTTTGTGACACAGTTTTAGGAAAAAATCCATTTTTCTTATGGGAATAGCAAGCTATTGAAGTCGCCAATAAATATTCCACAAAAAAGCGATTAAAGTAGAAGAAAATATCTTTAATTTAAGCTGAAGATTGTTAAAATTGGTCAATTTGGCGCAAAGTTACGTGCATTTGAAAATCGTGAAAAATGACAAAAACGTGTCCGAAGGTACGCTCAAAAAAAAATTTTTTGCCAGTTTCGTGACACATTGTAGATTTGTTCATAATGTCTCTAATAATCTCTTAAAATAGAACAGGTGTCCAGTGTACGTCAAGACGAAATTTTCACGGCATTCATAATTCAATGTTCTTGTGTTCATCTACAGCGACATCGTTATTTCTTAAAATCAGCTCTAACGCAGAGCGGAGTATATAACCCAAGAAGACACTGAATCAGCACAACGAAACCCAACGTCAAACTTTCATTTCTCCGGATAATTAAATAAAAATCCATATATCGTTTCATCCGATTCGCCATATATGTATACAATGCACACCTCTTAACGAACACCATTACGCAGCGAGCCGCGACCGCGCGAAGTCACGCGAAATCGCGTCTCCGCTAAATAGATCGATCTCACATACGCGTACTTACATACTTACTTGTGTACACACGTGCGTGCGCTTTCCTCAGCGGCGCTCGCGCTTTCGCCGAAGATCTTTGCTCCATTTCTCTCTATGCGTGCACGTACGGAGCTGGAAAGTAGGATGTGGCCCGCGCGCACAATGAAGTACAGTGCCCCCGTCGCTACACGCCGCGACGGATGCTGCGCTTTCCTCTCCTTGTCATGTGTATATACAGATATATGCGCACATGCTGATGGTTAGCACATATTCCTACACTCGCGGTAAGTATGTAAATTTGACCAAATAAGTGGAGGTCGGAGATTCTGCGTCGGGTTGGGAAAAGCAAATAAATGGTAATTTGGAATGTACGTCTTTTTTCGAGGGATTTCGGTGTGCCTCGCTTTTGTCTTGAGCGCAGGATGAGCTGTCTCGGTTTGCTCAATCGTTTACTTTTATACGTTGGTTTTGCCTTTGAGGGATTAGGTAAGAATCTTGCGCATATTGGCAAAGATGATGATTAATGACTGTATTTTCTCTTTGAGTTTTTGCAATTGTTATTGTAAACAATTTTTCTTTTTCTCCAAAGTTTCTTCAAATTTGGTCGGAAAAGTGATACTTTGTTTAGGAATATGATGGCTTGATAATACGATGGATGATATTGTTTGGCTTCATTTGTCTATTTATCACTTACCGGTAAAGTGAAAAGTACCCTATATGGAGCTTCAATTTTACATAATACTTGAGTCGAGAATACTTTTTGGGACGTCGTCCCCTTGTGGCCATGAGAAATTTTTTTTCTTTGCCAGCAAAAAAATATCGTAATTAATACGTTTTCTTCGATTTCGAAGATTACGACAGGATACCATTTCTTATTATAAATTACTACAATCCAACTGTCTTTTAAATAATTATTGGCAATTTTATTCTCAATAATCTTTTGTGTAACTGAATAATTGTCTAGAACTGGTCCAACGTCATTTATTGGTAAAATGAAAATTTAATTAAAATTTTTTAATTAAAGTTTTTTTAATTTAATTACCTGTTCCAAAAACAAAATGAGTGCACCAAGTTATTTGCTGAATTCAAATAAGAACAGTTTTTGTTTTCGTTATTTACCTATCATTGTCCACCGATTGTCTATCGACACATTTTTGTAAATCATTAGAGTCTTGTTGATAGTAAAATCCATTATTCGGTTACATAAAAATCTCTTAAGAATAACATTGCCAATAATTATTTAAAGGACAGTTGTTTATTTAATTATTTAAAGGATTGTAGTAATTTATATATGGTATCCTGGAGTTATTCTTGAAATCGAAGAGAACGTATTAATTACGAAGTTTTTTACGTGCAACGAAAAAAAATTTCTCATGGCCACAAGTGGACGACGTCCAAAAAGTATTCTCGGTTCAGATATTATGTAAAATTGAAGCTCCATATAAGGGTAAAGAGAAGCAAAGAACAAACACTTTTCACCTTAGGAATAAGACATAAATATGTAGACGAGACAGTTAAACATTGTAAAAATTATGAGCTATGAAGTGATTTATTCAGGCTTATTTTATAATTTACGCGTATACGTTGGTAGCAATTAGTGATGAGCTTATAAACAGAGAATGTCATAAATAATGTGATTTTCTTTGATCGATTCTTATTAAATATAATTATACTTTCAAAATAATCAATGAAGAATTATGATGAGTGTGCAACAGGTTAATTTTATATTTCCTAACACGAAACAGAACCTTTCAAGGTTCTATACTAAAAAACATAAGTGAAGTAATAACAATCGGAATCGACTTTTTAGATTGTAGAATGGAATATTAAAATTATGCTTATGAATACGTTATTCACGAAGAATAATAAGAATATGCGTCTACTGTGCTCCGACCACAGTCATAATATTTACTCTGGTGTTTTTGTGCGCTCCTAAAAGCAAAAACGTAATTTCATTTATTTCTCCAGAGGAGAGTAGCCCCGCTCTACAGGCTGTGGCTAGATCGAGTCCTCTGAAGAAAGTGAATTGCGTTTATGCATTGCAACGCGTAGCAGCGTCTTTCATCGCTTGATTGAACATACTCGTATACGCGTCAACAATTTTTTTTGCACAATTATAGGTATGAAGGCGCATAAGTATGCGTGATAGGTAACAGTTCGAGTGGACGTGCAGCAATCAGCGATGGACTACCGTTCGAATATTAATTTTAATTAAATATTAGATGTATTATAATTTTCAGAAATGAGAATCTGCAAGAAAATGATTTACATAGTACTTTAACTTCCATATTTTTTTTTTCAATTCCATGTACACTAAAGTCTTTGCAAACCGCAAGATTCAAAAAGTACATTACAGGTGTACATGCAAGGACATGCGGTTTATCATATTCACAGGAAATAATTCTAAACCTATCTCTTCTTATTTTACATGATTTACGTCAGACATGGAAGTGTTTTGATGGAAGACCAT
>JAPYZP010009455.1:0-10881 GCA_030522985.1 Torymus sinensis
ACAAGAGGCAGGTGGACAGCCAGGCTGATTCCACACGTGAATCACTGGCTGCTTCGAGAAGGGGGTGAGGTGGACTTCTACGTCACCCAATTCCTGACAAGGCATGGTCTGTTTCGCGCTTACCTGTACAAGGTGGGTAAAGTCGCTTAGTACATACTTCAAAGCCCAACGTCCATAGCGGTATTCAAAATAGAAATAATTGACTTCAAAGTTTTAGAGTTAACACGGGATCCCTATCTAAACTCGTTTGAAAAATACATTTTGATTTACTGTAAAAAAGTTTTCTTTGTGTTTTTTTCTTCAACCGTAAGGCATAAAACTAGAAATGAAGAGGAATAATATGGTATAATTTTCAATATGGCGAGCGGTATTTATTTCAGAGACAGCAACATAAAGAAAAACTCCATGTTATTTGTATATCTATATATAGTCACATCGTGTAAGCGCTATTTATTTAAATATCATATTGATACCTTTTATCTTAGTAGTGTATAGAGATTCATGAAGGGCTTAAATCATATATAACATTTTTAAATCACATTTTTTGCGATATTGATGAATTTGAGCCAGAGAACGTCCTTAAGTCAAAAAAAAATCGAGAATGTTGATCAAATCGTTTTATTTTTATGTTATGCAAGTGAATTATCAGTTATTTTTTTATATTATTGCTATCAAATCATCATCAAAGTTCTTTCGTAAGCAAAGATAGTAAATGTATCAGTTCCAAAATTATGTACACAAGTCTCTCACGTGGATAAGTGGTTAGCGCGTCCAATTGGCATGCGAAGGGTTCAGTGTTCGAATACAACCGTCGTAAGAAAAAAAAAATTTTTTATCTCCTAATTTATTTATTTATATTTATTCCATCATTAAATATGAAGTGTTCTGTGCATACAAAATAATGAAAAATAATTTTTTTGAAATTTGAGCTCGGTTAACAAGTCTTACAAAAATTACTATGTTTCATATTAAAAATTAATACAATTCAAGTACGTTCCGCCGTTCGTATAAAATATAGTAATTTTTCTTACACTTGTAGTAAATTTTCCTACTACATTTCTGTCAGTGTGGGTGGTCAGCCTTGATCGCAAAAGACTTTGAATAGAAAACTATAGTCTCTGTAGCTGAATAAAGCAGGTGGACACGGATAAAGGTAATATTTAAAAAGTAAGACAATTAAAGAGGTTCTATTGATTTGAAGTTTTCTAAAGTTCATTAAACTTAGTAATTATCAATTAAAGCTTCAAGAAGTTGTATCCGAAAGTTCGAGTAACCTTGGAAAAATTGGAGAACAATTAATCTAAGACGGTAACTGTAACATAGTCTTTTATCGCCTGAAGATTGAAGGTGCCAAAAGTAAAAGGTTTTTTTGAACATCGGGGCGCAAAACTTCACTTTCCATGCCTGTTTAGCGGACGCATAGTGACCGACTCTCGCCCTAGGGTTCAAAACGATTGTAATTTTGTATTTAATTTTGCGCCCCAGGGAGCAAAGTAAACACTTGCCCTAGGGCGTGAATTGGTCACTCTGCGCCCATCAAAAGAAGCATCAAAAAGTGGCATTTTGTCGACCTCTGGTTCAAAAAATAATATACCCACCACGGGCGTGAATCGCCCACTTTTCGCCTTTGGTGCGTAATATACTATTTTTAACTTACAGAAACGTATCACGAATTTGAAAAATGAGATTCTAATAAATTTTTTTTAAGCTTTTAAAATACTTGTCTGAAAAATCTCATGTAACATCTTAGGTGTGATCTCATGCTAAAATCTTACCTGAGATCTGCTGGAGATGCTGCAAAAAATCTTACATCAATTAAAAAATAGCTTTTCAAGTATTGGAAATTACCTAATAAGATGATGTACTCCCCAGATGAACTCAGCAATACACATTCTGAAGTATTTTACACAATCACCGGTGAATTCTCAGTTGAGATCTTAGGTGACTCTCATCTATCATATTTGATGTTTTCTCACTTGAGATCTCACCTGAAAAATCACGTGACATCTCATGTTTAAAATTTGTAAAAATTGAAAAATTGTATAAAATACTTCAAAATCTGTATTTTGTAGTTCATCTGGGGGGTAAAATATCCTATTAGGCAATACCCAAAAAGCTAATTTTTAATATATGTAAAATTTTTCCTCAATTTGCAGGAGGATCTCAGGTGATGTTTTGGCATGAGGTCTAACCTGAGATCTCACCTCAGATTTTTTAGTAGGGTATGCAAAGAAAAATACAGATCGCCAGAAAAAATCGTAAAATATTAAGTATTAAAGTTGACAATATCACAGCTGTCACAGTGTTGGTCGGCATTTTCGTAAGTTCATTTAGAGGACGCTATGATATTTAGCAACGATGTAACTCTTTCTGGAGTAAACACAAGAAATGTTACTATTTCATTGTGCACATTATACCAATAATTATTAAGCATTTCCCATTTTATCTAACAATATCTAGGTTTATTTATATAAGAACTTTTTAGATACGGAGTAATCTTTTCATAGAAAATAGGGGAGAACGGGGAGCCGGTCACATGCTAATTCCGGTCAGCTATTAACACAAGGAATAAACTTTTGAACACTTATTGCAATGGAATATTAATATACTAATATACAAATATTTTTAAGCATATAAAACTTTATATTACTGTTAATTTTTATGTATTTTTCTTATAAGAATTCCCGAGTTAAATAAGATATTAAGCATATCGTTTGACTTTTCAAGGTTACACTAAATATACTATATCAATCAAAATACTTTAACGAAATTAACTGATATAAACAATTAGCATAAATAGTCTTTCAGTATTTAAATTTTTTATTTTTATTGCGTTATCAGATTTGGGGTAATCCCAGTCACACATTTTTATCTTTGTATTAAGTTTTTATGCACCTACTCGGATGCAATATCAATATACATGTAATAACTAGTGTATATAACCATTTTCAGATACAAAAAATATTTCAATATGATTTTTTGTTCGAAAGAGATCCATAACCTCACTTTTGCTATTATGGGTCACTCGACATTTAGTATTTTAAAAGTAAAAATCAATTTATGACTACATGTTTCGCTAGGAAATAATAATATTGTGACACTTTTCATGCTTAATTACTTAAATTAAATAAATAATTTATTTATAAAAAGAATATCCTTCTAGTGACTGGGATTGCCCCTGTGTTGATCATGATTACCCTGACGTGAAAGCTAACCTACAGTTGATTTTTCTTTTTGACTTTGCTTTATAACATGATAAATTTTTATTTTAAGGTGAACATTTTTATGAATTTTGATAAACAGTAATAGAAACTAACTGTATAACATGAAAAATAAATGAAAAGTACAATGAATTGTAAAATGATAAGTAATTCCGTTTAGGTGACCGCCAATACCCCATTCTGCCCTAGTTACTATGTCATATCTTAACCTATACTTGCACATATAGCAGAAAGACAGATCTAGTCCAATTAATTTCTAATAAATAGTTTAATATCTGTATTAAATAACTTATATGAACGTAAACTGCCATACCTTTCTTAAAAAAATAAAAAATATTTTTGAAACAATTTAGATGTATATTTAATTAGTTTTTAAAAGAATTTTTTTCCATTCCGAAAATATGAAAATTAAAATGAGGCATTGATTTTTTCTTATTTTTAGGCTCGAGCGACTGCAGCGGCTCGCAGAGAAAGTGCACCGCGAGATAAAATCGAGTGAGGCCCGACTGGAGGAGCTCGAGCGATGCGTCGAGGAGGAGGGCCGTCGGTTTGAGCGTCTGCACCCCCTCGAGGCGAAGCACGCGGTCGACCTGCTCGAGCAAGACATCCGCGGCAGTGAACTCCAGATCCAGAACATCTTCGCCGACGTGCACAGCCTAACTGAAGGCAGGTACAGCCAGGCCGGTGAGCTGCACAAGCGCGTGCAAAAGCTCCACCAGCACTGGGTGTCTCTGCGTTCACTGCTGCACAAGCGTTTGGTAGAGCCGCTTGCGGCCGTTTCATTCCCTATAGAAGAACGCGTCGTGACTAAGCATCGTACCACAGTACACGAAACACGGCTCGTTGACACAAACCCCCAGTTCCGCGCCCTTCATGACTGTATCGACTGGTGCAAGGTCAAGCTGAAGCAGCTGCACGATGCCGACTACGGCTCAGACCTTCCGGCGGTTCAAGCTGAGCTCCAAGGCCAGCAGAACGAGCACCAGGTCGTAAAGCAGTTCCAGTCGCGGGTTGATAGTTGCTTCCAGTCTAAGAGCAGCTTTCACGGTGAAGAGCTCATTCTCTACAGTCAGCACCTTGGACAGCTGCAGAAGCTTTATGCCGAACTGCTCGAACTCTCGACCCGGCGCACGACCGATCTCGAGATTCTCCACGACTTCATTCAGTCTGCCACAATCGAGCTCGTCTGGTTGAATAGTAAGGAAGAGTGCGAGCTAACGCGCGACTGGGCTGATAAGAATCTCAACGTCCAGAATGTTGAGGAATACTACGAGGTAAATCTCTTGGGACTCTGCTTATCTTAACAATCTTTCTTACTAATAAACTTTATCTTTATTCTTCACTTGCAAGCAAACCTATGGTTCCGGGGGCGAGGTAAGGCTTTCCTTCCTTTATGTACGTCTGTATAGGTTCGCACTTACCGTATCCTTCTTGCACTTTGACCTCACCGATCCTTATGAGTGATAACATCTTACTAATCAATCTATTATGCTTGCAGTCCCTCATGAGCGATCTAGAGAAACGCGAGATTCAGTTTACGGCCGTGCAGGACCGCGGTGAAGCTCTGGTCCTGCAGCACCACCCGGCCTCGAAGACGATCGAGGCGTACATGTCGGCGATGCAAAGTCAGTGGGCCTGGTTGCTGCAGCTAACGCTATGCCTAGACGTGCATCTGAAGCACGCCTCCCAAAGCCAGCAGTTCTTTAAGGAGGTACAGCAGGCCGAGCAGTGGATCACCAAGAGGGATGAGCTATTAAATAGTGCCTATTCGCAGTCAGAATTCACCCTAGACGAGGGCGAGCGACTGCTTAAAGGTATGCAAGAGCTCCGGGAGGAGCTAAACAACTACGGCGACCAGGTACACAGGCTGGTCGAGCAGGCCAAGAAAGTCGTTCCCATAAAGCAGCGAAGGCAGCCGGTAGCGCGAGCTCTCCAAGTCACTTGTATCTGCAGCTACAAACAAGTCAATGTAAGTATACTCACCAGCGAGGCACCAAACGCTGCGCGCTCATCGACAATTTTTCTGTTTGCTGCAGATGAACATCGAGAAGAACGAGGAGTGTACTCTGTACGATAATTCCGGACGAGTCAAATGGAGGGTGAAGAACAGCCAGGGAGTCGAGTCGCCGGTGCCGGGAGTATGCTTCTCTCTCTTACCCCCGGACAAGGAGGCGCTTGACACCGCCGAAAAGCTTCGCAGACAGTACGAGAGGAGTGTAGCCTTGTGGCAGCGTAAGCAGCTGCGCCTCCGGCAGAACATGATTTTTGCCACGATCAAGGTAAGTCAGTAAACGAGCACAGTCAAGGTGAGAAAACACTACCTAAAGCACAAACTGGCCCGATGAGCAGGTAGTGAAGGACTGGAGCCTTCAGCAGTTCCTAGACATGGGCCAGGAGCAACGCACCGCCATTAGAAAAGCGCTGAACGAGGATGCGGACAAACTGCTCGCCGAGGGTGACCCCACGGATCCTCAATTGCGAAGGCTGAGGCGCGAGATGGCCGAGGTGAACCGGCTCTTCGACGACTTTGAAAAGAGAGCCAAAGCTGAAGAAGAATCACGTCACGCAGGGCGCATATTTAATGAGCAGGTCTCCGTACTCCAGCAGGCTCTGGACGAGGCTGAGAGGCTGCTGAACGTGCGTATTGCCGCAACGTTGCCACGCGACCTCGACACTCTCCAACACTTGGTACTCGAGTACAAGGACTTTGAACAAAGTTTACAAAGCCTGGCACCGGATGTTGAACAACTGCAGCAGACCTTCCGGGGTATTACTCTAAAAACTCCTCAGATGAAGAATAAGCTCGAAAGCATTATGACCAAGTGGAACAACATTTGGAATTTGAGTAACCTCTACATTGAACGCCTTAAGTGTATCGAGATCGTGTTAAACGGCATCGAAGACAACACAATCGCCATATCCGAGTTCGAAATTAAGTTGGCCTCCTTCAGTGAGCTGCCCTCCGATACTAAGGGCTTGCATAATGTTCTTCAGCATTTGATCCTTTCACAGAATGCTATTGCACAACAACAAGTTCTTATTGATCAACTCAACGATGATGCACATAACGCTAGGCGACTTGTTGAAAAGTCGAGACCGAACCATCGAGGCCCACATGGTGATATGGACAGACTAGACTTGGAAATAAATCGACTGAATGCTCGGTGGACCAATATCTGCGGACAACTTGTCGATAGACTTCGTAGTGCCGAGACTGCCTTCGGTTTAGCACAACAATACCAAACTTCCTATCAAAATGAAATAGATTTTGTTGATGAAAGTTACGCTAAACTTGAAAATTTGGCTCCAGTTCATACTAAGCCCCAGGAATTAGAAACTACAAAGGTTCGTACTTATTTTTCAGATGCAGTGTCGATATTATAATACCCTTTGTGACTAATGCTATTGTGTTCCAGATTTTCCTTAACCGGGCAACCGATCACGCACCAGCTATCGAAGCTATAAACCTTACTGGTGGACGTCTCATTCGTGAAGGAAAGGTGAGACCATTTTGCTATATGCCTTTCTGTACGTAGCTTTAGCTCTATATGTGTTAGAGTATGTGTGAATGAGATTATTTCAGTACTAGATAAAAGAATTTGCACATTCATTCACCCTTCATATCAAATTCACCACAATTTAAGTCATGTTGAACTCCGTATAAGTTCTTTCAGTGAACAACAGAAAAATGTTCTATTAGAGTTACAAACCTACAACTGCATATTGATAAATGCCACATTATTCATAAAGGTGTTTTACATTCTTTCATAGGTTATGTTATATTCTATCATAATATATAACAATAATAGTCAATTGGCTCTCCACTTATATCCTAATTTCTCAGTATATAATTCTTGAATAATTATTCATTAATTGGGCCGCTTTAAGTGTAGCAGCTGCACATTTCAATGCTTACGGGTAGTAGATAAGTTCCGAAATATTACTCGTCTAACTCACTGTGGTGAAAAAGTTTAAAAAGTTTAAAGAAGCTTCAACTAACAAGAATATGAAATGCAAATTCGAATCTTAATCCACTGCTAACAATTTATGCACAGTACAATTCGACGGGTGGAAAGAAAAAGGTCCCATCACGCGACACCCCCCCCCCCCCCCCCCCCCCCCCCCACCTCACATACAGCCCACACATAAAACCCAATAGTACTTTTCAATACACTTGTGATAAATATTATTCTAGCTCAACAATCACAGTCGAGCCAGAATCGTATTTATCACAAGTATCGAACATTATTTTATGAGACTTTGTATGTAAAGTGGCACTTTATGCACGGTGTGTCATAAACTTCATTTTTATATATATGAGGCTTGACTGCTACGATTCAGGAGAATCTTATATCTTTGAAGTTGTAAAAATTGTTACATCTTAAATACTAATATATTATATTTTGACAAAAACTGTAACGCATTCATCAAAATTATTTGTTTTCTATAAATGCCCAAAAATCAATTATTTTGATTGTATTCAAGTGTTGTAAATTTTTAGAATTTTCAGTGTTACAATTTTCGCTTTGACTAAAGTATAAGGCTCCCCCAAGAAGCTGTCGTGCCTAAAAAACGGAACTTTTCGAGTATTTTTTTACGAGTAGTCTTCTCCCACTGTGTAGTGTAATTTTTCGTGCAATATGAGAAACTATTATAATGCAAAATAAATATATAAATTAAAATAATACTTTGCGTAAATACTTAACAATTTTCTCAACTTAGAAAACGATGAAAAAACGTATAAATACTTTCTTACGAACTCAGCTGAGATAGGACCTTTCACCCGTCTCGCCGAGGTAGGACTTTGCTTTTCTTCCCGCCCGACAAATTATGCTCTTTCAATCAAAATTAATAATATATTGCTATTGGTAAATAAATAATGCACTCTAAAGGATCTCAGTTGAAAAAAAGTATACACTATGAATTAACATGCATGTTACATTATGAATTTCAAAATTTTGCAAATACCACAACGGGTTATTCTGCGTATAGATTTTTGCGGTTAACGGTACTGGACCCTATAGCCTAATTTCACTAACCTTTATCGATACTAACAAACCCATAGATCTACGGGCAAAAATTACGAGCATTCAAGGAACAATTGGAAGAACTCTGCCCATCGTTGGATGCCTCCTTAAAGAGGCCGCGACGAGATAGCGTCATCTCGGTTGACAACGTTGCACGAGACCTCGACACTCTTAATAAGAGATACAGTACTCTTGTCGCTTTTCTAGAGGAGCGAGCTAGAAAATTTACTGTCATCTATCCTGAAGACTTAACGCTTCAGGTGAGTGAATTTTCAATCCTCTACACAACTATATATCTACAACAGTTCGGTACATTTGACTAATTTAACTGTGGCTATATGTACAGATACGCATTAGTGGGGCTTCGCCCCCGTGGTTGTTCTGCTCGTCAACCCCGAATTGTGTTTACGAATGATCATTTCCTAATGATTTCTTAGACAAAAAATTTAAATTATATACTTATTTATAAAAATGATTGTGCTGTATTTATTACTAGATGGTGTGATCAATGATAAATAATTTATTATTATAATAATTCTTATTATAAATAATAAAAAAGATTTCCGCGCCACCCTGGAGGTACTGTTTAATCTATTGAAATAATGATATAAAGAATTATAAATATTTTATATTCTAAAAATTATATGTATTTTTTCAATAGTTCAAGGTTCGTTAGATTTTTGTTCAAGTGGTATCCTTCGCCAGTAGCCTCAGTTAATTGGAGGAAAATTGTTTTAATTGCTTTAAAATTTTAGAGATATTTGAGGTTGAAATGGTTTTAGTCCTCTTTTCAAATCGTAATTTTTCGAGAACGGCTTTATGTATACTAGAGAATGGAAATGACGCGCGGGACGCGCGCGTGTTGTTTATTTGCATCAACCCGAAAATGTAGTTAATTCGACTATAAAACCACTACAAAATATAGTGCGATTTTGTCACAGTAATAATTTTTTGGTAAATTTAACTAAAAAAATAGTTCTTGCGAATAAAAAATATAGTAACATTAACTTGGGTAGTGGCACTAGTGGTCGGCCATACCCTAGTAGTCGGACATTTTCGTTGTAATAATTACACAATAATAAAATTTGCTAAACTTATAAATGTAAATTAAAATAGAGGTTATTTACTTGGCGCTCGTCACCTTAAAGTTCAAAATTGTTTATTTACTTTAATTGAAAATCGTAAAAAAAAGAAGTGACCGACAACTGAATTAGATGTCCGACTACTGGTGCTTTTACCCTATGTACTCTTGGCGAAAACCAAATAAAAAACTTACTATATTATATAAATATAGTTAGTTAAATTAGTGTTAAGGAGGCTCGAGCGGTTTTTATTAAAATAATATATGTATCTGATAGTCAAGTAAAATGTTCTTTAAATTTTTTTATTAAAATTTGTTATTACTAATCTTCAGGATGTAAACCTATAAACCAATATTCATGTTTTTTTTATCAATATGCACATGAAAATCGGCAAAACATTCAATTTCACTTCACACTTTTGTGTCATCACAATCAATCACTTCATGTAGATTTTAAATAGTCCTCGATACTGTGGGCCTCGCCTACCTTCTACAGCACTTCAAAAACGGCTAACGAGTTTGGCTGTTATAATATATGTGCAAATGCATGGAACTATTAACATTGGCGTGACTATGTTTTAAAGTAATTTATTGCTGCTATTAAAGTGCCATTCTAAGCACATAAACGAGATAGGGTGTAAAATCTTCAATGTTTACCCAGAAAACCATCAGTCCTGTAAATCATATTAGAGTGCCACAAATAGCACATTGTAGGGATGCAGAAAACTGTCAAAAAAGTTGCCATTTTCAAAATGGTTTCCTGTCTAAAAATTAAAAATGTTACACCCTGTCTCGCATTTCAACATTATTCGAATTTGAAAAGTGAGAGTGTAGATTCCTTGAATAGCTTCTAAAAGTTTGTTTATTATGAAGTACGTTGATTTTAGGGAAAATACATTATAATAACTTCAATATTATTCGATGGTGAAATTTACTAAAAAATATAGTGTGATTTTGTCACTACTAATATTTATAGAAAATACGCAAGTTAATATTAAGATTTTTATATACTTGAAAAGTTTATTAAAATTAAACATTTACTATAAATATTTAGTCAAATTTATCATGGGTTTCAAGTTAAAAGAACATGAAAAATTTATTTGGAATTACTAATTTTAAATAGTAGAATGAACTTATTTATTTTTATTAAAATTTACTATATTAAGGTGGTTCTTTCATTAAATGTCCAGTAAAATCAGTGCTAAATGAAAAGGTTACTTGAGATGAAAGAAACCATAGTAACTAATAATTATAGTTTAATCTGATAATAATACACTAATACTATAAATATAGCGTATTTAACATGACTAAAATAACTTTTTTTAACAAAATATTGATATTTTAGAAACAGCACAAACAAGTATTGATAACAAATCCCTATCTTCTTTGTTTCTTAACCGATTTTAATGTTCAAGGTCTCATTTTGTTCCTTAAATAATTTCATGTGGACTCGCCGAAGGGAAAATTTAAAAATATTCTAAGCCCAGAAAGTTATAGTCAATTGAAAAAAAAATAAAATCATAACCTCATTCATGATTTATAAACAATTAGC
>JAPYZP010009457.1:0-13971 GCA_030522985.1 Torymus sinensis
TTCTATAATATAGATAATTGTGTCGCCGGCGACTTTCAATACATCGCGTGCAGAAACGAATCTTATTTCAAAACACGAACGGGATTATTTATTTTCAAATCATCCTACACGCTTCGAAAATCGAACTTTCCGCACGCCCGTGTTGAAAAAAAATATTAGCTACACGACTTCATTGGTCTGCTGTACACTTTCGCGCGCAAGCTATCTGAGTTCCTGGTATAGCAGCCATCCGTTAATCCGTGCGTCGTCTTTGTTTAGATCGCGATTTCGAGCGAGAAACTCGGAGAGACACCACGTCAAGGGTGCTGCCCATATATACCATAAAGCATGTGAACGATAGTCATGAATTTTTTTCAGTTCAATACATAGCACCTTGACTGTAATAAAACGTTTATATTAGTATACAACAATATATCATTTTATTAAAATAATTGTATTTTATTTACTTACAAACTTTTTTATCCTCTCTTAAAAGAATGATGACGGAAATGTGAAGCCGAAATAAAACCATCAAAGTAGTCTTTGATTAGTCGTAGCAGACGTAAAATTTTTACTTAAGGTGTCATCTGATTGGTTGAGAAACTAACCTATATGTGAAATGTGTTTGTGTTTGATATTTTGAGTCTTATAATATAATTGAAATTATAGAAGTAAGTAATTGCAAAAGTTGCATAATTCAAATATACGAATTAATATATAAGTATATTAATTAAAATATAAGACGTTGAAACTTATCATTTAGCAAATTTAAAATTAAAAATTAAAATTATGTACAAATAAAAATGATGCAAATAAAAGTGATCTTGCTAGTTTACCTATAAATTTCGTATAGTCATTTTTTTATTAGATAAATTATACCTTAAATTTATTACAATTTAGTTTTACATATTCAATATTTATGGCTTTAGGATCCAAAAGAAATAATAGATATGAATAGAACTACAGTATGTTGGCTTGCTTATAAAAATTTGCCATTCAACTTTTTTGACGACAATGTTACTCAAAATTATTTTTGAATAATTAATAGCAGTATAAAAATGCCTAAAAAACTTCGATGAAACAAAAATCAATGACAGAATTTGAAAAAATTCAATCAAATTTAAAACGAATTCTTGCAACAAATTCTTTAAAATTTTCATTTACTATGGATGCATGGGCCTCAAAAAGTTTTAAATCATAAAAATAATATATGTACAATTAAAACATAACGGTTATCAAACAAAATATAAATTCCCAATTATCAAAAGGATCATACCTTACTATAAACATGTTAAACCCTCCCTATCGTTTTACTCAGTGGTAATTTCTATTCTAATCATGGAGGGTAGTCAAATTAACTATACAAGTTTTAAATCATTTTACGGCATTACAATTCACTTTATCGATAATGATTGGACATTGCAATCTTTTGCACTAAATTTAGTTGCTTCCGAAGGTAAACACAAAAGCAGTGATATTGCAGAATTATTTTTCCAAGTAGTGACATTTTTTGAGATTCAAGACCGTATTCAAGGTATCACAGTTGACAATGCGTCAGCAAATGAAACTTTTATGGCAAGTTTAGGTATTTTGATGAAAAAAGAAAATTTGAGCTTTAATCATGAAGATCAACATTTTCGCTGTTATGCGCACATTCTGAATTTAGCTGTTCAAGATATTTGAAAATTAATCAATACTCCAGTAGAAGAAGATGGAAAATTAACAATAGAAGAAATTAATGAAGATATTGAAGATATTGAAACATGCGAATTTGTAAATACGGATTATAATGACAATTCCGAAAAAAAATGGCGATTTTGCTGGTTTGATTTTGAAAGTATTATGTCAAGTTCGGTACCTGTAGAGCGTTTATTCTCTGAAGCATCTGCAATTGTAACAAATGATAGATTTTCCTTAAAATATGAATCCATAAGAACTTTAATATGTATTAATTCTTGGATGAAATGTAATCTTAAAAAGTATATTCGTGAACTTAATATGTAATAAAAAAACTTATAAATGATAAAAAAAAATTACTAAATCTTAAAAATTTATCAATAACAATAATCTTGCAAGACCTTGATAAAAAATGTTGTCAAGAATATGTTCTTGGTTTTCAAGTCTTGGTTTTGTCTTGAATTCTTTTCCGAATAGTGTTTTGATCTTGTCTTGATTTTCAAGACGATAAGATACAATATCGATATTTATCTTGAGTTTTGTCGAAGCCCTAAATTCACTAAATAAGAATAATGGGCTTTTCTTCTGTACGAGGGTTTGAATAACTCTCGCCAGCCACCTATCTGCAAGACATACACTTCAATATTATTTTTGAAGAGCGCCCAATCGTATCAGAAAATTCTACACTAAGCTCTTGCTCTCCACACTCACTGCACTTAATATTTTGTAAGAGTTTTGACCACAAGGATGCATACACAAGAAGAAATTTTCCTATGCTGTAATTAACAGGTAGCTGTTCTTAACTTGGCAGGTTAGAGTGTTCCACATTTCTTTTGATATTTTCCCTGTTTAAACTTAGATGAGCCTTTCTCTTGATCGATCTTCCTCTTTCTGGACGCTGACTTCCATTAAGAGAATGCATTTTTGAGTCTTCGAAACAGTAAAAATACTCCAAAACACAATAAACAGATATATGGACTTTCGTCTGCTTGATTGTTTACTGTGTACTAGTGGTTTGTATTACAGGCGTTGCACTGTGATGGGTTGTATAAAACTGGCTGTTGAAAATAAGTCTTCTACGTGTAAAAAATTATGTAATAGACTGAACGAAACTTTTAGGCTTTTCTACAAAATTTTAGATGAAAACCATTTAATTAAAATTTGAAACATGAAAATTTGACTGTTTTTTCTAAAAGAAACTGGTATTACGCTGTACTCGGATAATCGGGGTATTTTGTTGCGTTTTCTGTGTCGAACAATAATCGCACTGTAACAAAAAGCAAGAGCAAGTGCTTTTACTTGTTAGTTGATATGAATTTCTTAAAAATAAATGGTAAAAGGTATAATAAAATCATTCTTAATTGAGTAGTTTTCCAATGGTTATAGTCTTGTAAAGATAAAGTTCTTCGTTTGAATTCGACTCTGATACATGGACTAATATTTTTCAATGTAACTTCAAGTTCCCCTTTTTGTTTCGGACTTCATCTATAATTACCGTTGGTATTAATGAATTTTTCAAAAATCGTCTTAATAACGCCTAAATGAAACAAGTGCATGGAGACCAAAAGCACTTGACGTACTGAATTGAAATTTGAAAGCTGCACTAACAGTGAAGTGACATTTTCATGATGGTGCTCCTTTTGAGTTTTTTGTAAAAATGACTCTTTAGTTCTCAATTTTCTATCAATTTTAGCATAAATACGACGCTTATTCAGAGTACTCCCTTTTACTTCGCATCTTCCACAAGCGTAAAATCCCCCGTGACCTTTGACGCATTTAATAAATGACCGCACTGGAGTATATCACATACAAAACCTAGAATTTCGAAGTAATACACTTTACCGGAAATCGTTACCCTATTATTAAGTATGTCGCTTCATTGACAAAATTAGATAAAAATCTTCGACACTATGTGGTTTGGAGTCACCGCAATACAATGCATAAGCAGCAGGTTGACTTACAAAATCTTCGTAGTAAATTTTTATTAAGATTGGCCAAGATTGCTTGTTTCAACTCTTGTAAATATTCATCCCATTGACATTTACTAATACTCTTAAAAAAGATTCATTATATCGTCGGCTGAGAGGAAAAAGACGCCAACTCGTTATTTCGATAAGAAAAGTACCAACTCGTTATTTCGGTAAGAAAAATGCCAACTCGTTAATAACGTTAATACGAGTTGGCATTTTTCTTACCGAAAAAACGAGTTGGTACTATTCTTACCGAAATAACGAGTCGGCACTTTACTTACCGAAATAACGAAATGGTACTATTCTTACCGAAATAACGAGTTGGCACTTTTCTTATCGAAATAACGAGTTGGCGTCTTTTTCCACTCAGCCGACGATATTTACTTGTCTCAATCATTTTTGACAAAACTTTTTTTATGCCAAAGTAAGTGTATAAACCATTAAGACCTTTCGCCGTTGAGATGATTCTTATATCGTTTGACTCATTATTTGTTTTTAAGAATGTTTCACATGTTTTCGTAAATCTGTAAATCCTTGATTTCGTAAAATCTGCAGTAAGTCGGCGATTGCCACCTTTCTCAATGTAAAAATATTATTTATACACCACAATTGTAACTGTTTTTTCAATTCACATCATTATGGACCTGATCTAGTATCTAATAATACAAAAATTTAGATAACTTATGTTATACATGTATATGATTGTAAAGATAGAAATGTAAAAAGTAATTGGCAATAAGGTTTGAGAATAGTTATTATGCACCAAGGACGCAAAATGTATCATTCTCGGCGAGTGTGCCCTTTGGAGCCGAGCGTAGCGAGGCCGCCAAAGGTCGCACTCGGGGGAATGTTACAGCTTCCGTTCGTGGTAGTAAATACAATTTTCTGCCCTCCGGCCGGAAAGCAGCAACTTTCTGGCCGCTGCGCGAAACGAAGTTGCCGCTTTCCGGCGCCGTCGAGCAGAAAAATAGTATACTGAACCTCGGCTTCGCCTCGGCCGACAATTACATATGATCTGAGACATTTCTTATTTTACTGGCCTTGTGTCGTAATATACTATTGTT
The DNA here is from genome assembly GCA_030522985.1 of Torymus sinensis. Lineage (NCBI taxonomy): Eukaryota > Metazoa > Arthropoda > Insecta > Hymenoptera > Torymidae > Torymus > Torymus sinensis. Next base: position 4,691 of record JAPYZP010009457.1, read on the forward strand.
TGTTCCAAGGCCTCAAAATGAGTATTTTGCGGCCCGCATAGACGGCACAAAATACTAAATGTATTTTGCGGCCTAGTCTTACATTTCGTCGGCTGAGAGAAAAAAGATGCCAACTCGTTATTTCGGTAAGAAAAGTGCCAACTCATTATTTCGGTAAGAATAGTACTATCTCGTTATTTCGGTAAGAAAAATGCCAACTCGTATTAACGTTAGCATACTATTTTGGTCCGAAGGCCGTAAAGTGACGTTTCGCGGCCCGTATAGAGGGTGCGAAATACTAAATGTATTTTGCCTAGGCCTTACATTTAGTATTTCGCGGCCTCTATACGGGCCGCGAAAACTCATTTTGCGGCCTGAGGACAACAAAATAATTTACTTGAATATTTAGATTAATATTATTAGACGATTTATTCCTACTTGCTTCAACAGAATAACTTATTCTGTTTGAACTAGCAGTGCTAATATTGATGTTTGTTTCTGAAGTACTAATACTGAGAGCATTATCATTGCAGCTGACTACATTACTTTCTTTTTCTCTAGATAGATATTTAAGTGTTACTCAAATTTATGATTTATTAAGTTGCTTTTATTTTAATGAGTGAATAAATATTATACTAACATTCTATCATTTCCAACCTCAAATGAAAGATCTCCTTCGTTTTTATTTTGAATTACTGATTTTTTATTTGCCGTCTTGCTTTTCGAAGGGTCGGTAAGTGAACTAAAAGAACTCTCAGATAGTCTGGCTCATTTTAGCTTTCTGGATTTTGTTGCATAATATGATTTCGTTGCTCGTAAAAAAATAATTACTTTTACGGACACAAGATAATTCAAACTCTTTCCTGAGGATAATATGATAGTTTGTTATATAACCAAATATCAGTCAATACAGGGGAAGTACGGACATACATTACTGCGCCAGTATTATGCGATACATTACTGCGCCAGATTATGACATACATTAGATTATAGCAGATTATGGCATACATTACTGCGCCAGATTTATGCAATACATAAATCTGCATACTGTTTCAAGTTGGAAAACATTATTGGGCCAGTACAGTATTGATATACTGGCCGCATTCTTAACAATTCAGTAATGAGACAAGACTATACCAGTATCGGCTTAAAATTGTATGTCCTTCAATACACAGCCAGTAATGGCCCGCTCTGGCACTACGGCGATTTGCCCTTAGGTATGATTTGGGCGGCCCTGCTCATCAGGTTGATAACATATAGGTGAAATTCCTTTTGAGCGTCGATTCTTACGATTTCATCCACGTAAGTAAACGTCTTTATTTTGACTTTCAGATGCGCGACTTACTTCAAACTTTCTAGTAACTATTTTTAGTAACTATTTTTTAACACGCGTATGAAAAAGGCCCCTTTTCATGCCTGTAAAGGAGATAGAAAATTGAGTTTTTCAAGTGTTTTTGAGTAGCGGGAGGAAAAAACCTCAGTACGGGAGATTTTTTTTAAAAGATGTTTATTTTTCTTGACTTTGAAACTTTCTAATTTATTTTTAAAATAATATTTGTACTACAGCCGTTGCACTAATAGAGGAAATATATTTAAAAATGAGTAAATTATAAACAGCATTTATCTATAGCGTATGCACATAGAAAATAAATTCAACGGCCTCTACACCTGTGGTTAAGACAACTTGAATACTTAGGGACGTACTCCGAGAAAACGATTTTCTTGTGATTATTTTCTTGAAACTTGTAAAAAATGTTTGATTTGGTGTCCTTAGTACATGCTTCAAAGCCCCACGTCCATAGCGGTATTCAAAATAGAAATATTTGACTTCAAAGTTTCAGCGTTAACACAGGATCTTCATCTAGGCTTGTTCGAAAAACCGATTTTAATTTACTGTAAAAAAGTTTTGTTTGTATTTTTTTTTCAACTGTAATGCATAAAACTAGAAATCAAGAGGAATAATATGGTATAATTTTCAATATGGCGAGCGATACTAATTTCAGAGACATAGCAACATACAGAAAAACTCCATGTTGTGTGTGTGTGTGTGTGTGTGTGTGTGTGTGTGTGTGTGTGTGTGTGTGTGTGTGTGTGTGTGTGTGTGTGTGTGTGTGTGTGTGTGTGTGTGGGGGGTTGAACAAATCGACCGATTTTTATCGGATAAAGCTTATTCTCTTCGTTTCGAAGGAGCATAGAGATAGCTTAACCTATTTTTTCATTTTTTCATTTTCTTGTGTTTTATAACCAAAAAACGAGTTTGAATTTTTCGTTTTTTTGGTTTTTAAATATGTTACGGTAGATATTATTTAATATAATCAATTTTTATTTAAAGGTCGTCAAATTACCTACAATTTCTTTTTTTTAAAGTTTAATTATCTTTAGTCTGTCATTTGTTATTAAAGAAATATTTTTTTTTAAATATATTTTTAATTTATTGACTTGAAATTTTAACCACTTATTACACTTGTTTGGGGCAATATTCGGCTAAAATTTCAAGTGATTATTGAAATTTTTTAGCATTTTTTTTTTGTGAAAAATTTATTTTTAGAATTTGAATTGATTAAAAGGAAACGAAAAATTCTTTTGAGGAAGCTAAGTGCCAAAGAATTGGCAGCGGTTTTAAATATCATATTAACACCTTGTATCTTACACCGAAATTTTTTTTTATTTTTGGAGTAGTGTATAGAGAATCATGAAGGGTTTCCAACATAAATAATATTTTTAAATCACAATTTTTTCGATGTTGATGAATTTGAGCCGGAGAACATCCTTAAGTAAGAAAGGTATCATATTATTGAAGCAACGCTGGCTATGTTCACACGCCAGACGCATATAAACATTTAATCTTTTTCTCATTGAATTCCGAGAACATCAGTCATATTTACCAAAAAGTTCGGTTAATGTCACTTCGTGCAGTAATTGCAAAGTCGAATATTTTGAGCCACTTTGTTTGGCAATTTTGATTGTGGAATGTTATTTTATACGTTAATTGTACTAATGAAAATTCTGTGAAAACGAAAAATTATATCTTTTCTGTATATTTGAATAGTAAAGAATTTTCTAGAAGAGAAAAGGAGGGTTTAGGTTTCATTTTCAGGGTTCGTTCTGCAAGCCATTGGTGAGGCGTATCTACGGGAATAGTTTGAGAGCGAAGAAAACTCGAACAATCATCGTACCTTGGACTCAATAAAGCATCAGCTCGACGAATATCGCGCGCTTGGACTGAGAGAACTGTCTGCGCTCGCAAGCTGCGCACCCCCGCGCCGCGGTGGTGGCTGGGCGAACGAGGTACACGCGCCTGCTCGTTGACGTTCGGGCGCGCAGCGCGCGTTTAGCGCGCATTCGAAAGCCGCGAGCCTTGGAGCTTCAGTCGGCAGCCGAATCCCGTGCGCGAAGCATCGGCTCGGCCATATATGTTCGGCACACCCTCACGCATGCGCGCACGTCCGCCAGAGTCCCTCGCCCCCGCAGTTGTTCTCGAAATTCGCGCCACGTGCTCGCGAGAGTGATTCGCTAAATGTTTTCAAAGTGTGCTCTAAAGGCAGAAAGATTTCCGATGCCGAGCTTCTGTGTGTGACTTGGTGAGGTTTCAACAGGCAATTTAACAGTCCTGTGTCGGATAATCCGCGAGCTTCTGCGAAATAGAAGAGGTGGATTTTAGTGTTAATTTTTTGTACTCAATTTATAGAACGAGATCGAAGTGCCAGTATAATGGGTTGAGTTTCTCACAAGTAAAATGTAAGTTTAATAAGATACAAAAACTTGCTCTTTACTCGCGGGCAAATTTCAGAGCAGATATTCAATACCCATTCCGCCCAACCATTTTCAAGAGTTTAAAGTTATTATCATCCCGATCAAAGTTCAGTTTTTATCTTTAGAAAAGTCTCTTGTTCACTTCATTACTTAAAGATTGATTAAAAGTTTATTCAGAAACTTTTTGAGCAACTTTTTGATAATGGATTTCTGATGCAAATGACTTTTGAAACTTTTTTCTATGAGTACAATTATATATTTATTATTCCCTCGTTTCTGTATAACCATTTTAGGGAATACAAGTTTTTTAATATTCGATAAAACAGAATGTTTTCTATTTTTCATTCAATGAAAAATACTAAATTTAAAACGTGTTACATAATTAACGGTCTAATTATTTGAGATATTCAATTAAATTATGTTTATTAATACTGATTTTTATTCATCTATTTACTATTTTATTATGTTTTTATTCGACATACTTTTTATTTAGTTTTACGTTTTTTCTTTTAAATCTTAACAACTCTTTAATCTTATGTGGAAATGAAAATCTATGAATCTTTCCGTGCAGCAATCCTATATTAGTTGAAATAGCGATATAGTACATTACGATACGTGTGACCTAAGTAGCACTTTTTCGTACGGCGTGAAGTTAGGGCCCGAGCGAAGCAAGGATCCTAATCCCGCCGTGCAGAGTGCTCCTTAGGTCACAAGTATCGTATAAAATTTTATAGCACTGCCTACCTAAGCCCGCTGTCACGCCTACCCGTGCCCTAAGTAGTCCTGTTTTGCACCGTGAGGTTAGCGCACGAGCGTAGCGAGTGTGATAAAGACGGTGCAAAAAAGTATTACTTAGGTCACGGATAGCCGTGACCTAAGCCCGCACTTAGGTAACGCTTATCTGTGACCTAAGTCAGCCCTTAGGTCACGTCTGTCCGTGACTTAAGTAGTCGATTATTGCACCGTCTTTCGCACGGATAGGCGTGACAGCGGGCTTATATGGCGGATATAAAATGCTACTTAGGGAACTCTTCTTGACCACATGTATCATAATGTACTAGTTTGTAACTTATAGTATATTACGTACCTAGGGAGGAAAAAACTTACTCCAATTTTACTCCCGTGGTGCGAATTAGCATATTACACAACAAGGTAGGTAAAGACTTGGCCAGTCCAGAGCACGTATAAATTGCCGCTCGAGCCGAATGCGAGGATGGCACACATGTGATCTGCGGTGGCCCTCTTTATCCCCATGTTGAGAATACGATTTGTCACCATTTCCGGGCCAAAAATACCACATTCGCGTTTCGGAGCCGAGAGCGAAAGTGGCACTTTCGGCCAGGGTATAGTGAAAAAAAGATTTACAAACCAAATTGCAATTTATATGAAGGAATAAAAAGTGGTAAGCAATTAGAAGATCATTTGGATAAACCTTGTAATTTTGTTTATTTTTATTCATTTTAAACACAAATAAAAAAAATGTATACTGTTTTGCGAAATATCATACAAAAGCGTACACAAACACGTAACGCACGGACACACTCACACACATCTTGACTGTATAATCTGTTGGTGATTCAAGGTTTTTCCCTCCGATTCTTTAATACTTATTGATGTAAGTTAAAACACTTGTTTTGAAGATTTTAGTGCGTAAGTTAAACTATTTTTTATTTTGCTGTTTTATTGTTGGTTGGGTGTGTTTTTAAATTCTTTATTTTTCAAATGGTTAAATATATTTTCTTGAAAGCCTATTTAAACGCGATTTATTTTTAGGTCGAGACGCGATTGACGATAACTTCAAGAAAGAATTCAATTTTTAATAAGTTATTTCTAATAAATTTTCTTTGTAAAACTATTATATATTTCCCTTATTCATCAAGCATATATATATACACACACACACACACACACACACACACACACTAACACACACACACACACGCACGCACGCATGCGCGCACACACACACGCACACACACACACACATATATATATAATTGAGCAGTTTGAGGAGTCTATCTATGAAGGTTTTCTTTAAAATACTTAGAAAATCTTAAAAAATCTTATATATAAATCCATTTTATTATTAATTTACTTATTTTCGCTATAGAAAAATCTAATAGTTTTGCAAACTAGTATGCTTTGAATCTCCAGTGTTCCTAAACAGAATCGTTGTTCTTAAATCACATGTTGGTGTGATGCGCTGCTTCGTACCTAAACAGTGGAAAGAGTGTTGGAGAATTCTCGTTCTACACCAGTGTAAAAAAGTTCTTGACATGTGAAGAGGACTTTTGCCATTGCTGTTCATAATCGCGAGCTTAGTGAATCCTTACTATAGATTGCATGTCGAATAGATTTCATTTTTCGCGTGATGAAATTTCATATCGCTACGCTCGTGCGCTAACCTCACGGTGCAAAAAAGGACTACTTTTGGCACGGTAGGCGTGACAGCGAGCTTAGGGCAGGCAGTGCTATAAAATTATGTACGATACTCGTGGCTTAGTGGCTCTTTATTGTACGGCATGATAGGACCCTCGCTGCGCTCGGGCATTAACATCACGCCGTGCCAAAAAGAGCCACTTTAGTCACACGTATCGTAATATACTATTAGATTGATTACCGGAATAACGATTTAAGTCCAGGTTACCTAATACTACCCTATGTGAGTTGAATTTCAAAGAATCGCAAGTTGTATTGATCGATCTAGTGTTTTAATGCGAACCTTAAAACATAAATCTCTGAAAAACTTGTTCTGAAACTCTGAAAAAGTCGTTTTCCGGGAACAAATATATACATTGAATTTTGTCACCATGAAAAATCAGTCTAGCTCTGAACATGTTATATAAGTGAAAATACATATATAATTTAATGAAATCTGATGAACGGCCATTAAATCTCGTTCAATTTTTCTGAGATTTCTTAGTCAGTTAGTATGCAGGTTGAAAGATTGTTGACTCAAAGACTTGTACGTATTTTTTCCAACTAAAAAGTGGTTTAGTTTCACAACTAACACTATATAAATATTAATATTTATAAATGTAATTATAAGAATATTTATAGGAACAAGATCTCGGTCATTGATTGTTGTTTCGTTTGATGAGCAGTTCAAATGTAGATAGCTTTTTATATCCTTTTAAATAGTATCGTTAATAATCTTATGCTATCTGTAAATTGTTGCAAAAGGTTTGTACGTTATAAAGTGGAAGATGTATTCTAATTTTTTAGTTTGATATTTACGTAGTTCTGGTTTCATTAAAACAATTTTTACGTTATTGCAAAGTAATTGAGATGCAACAACTTTTATTAGCATTGTAAATTAATAATCTTTGAATATTGATTGTTGGATCAATATTAAAAATTGATTCGGTATAGTTTTACTGGCATCATATTATAATTTTGTCAAGCACTCATGTTGATCTAATTGTTTAGTTAGTGTTTATGTACTTATATGAGATGTATTCATCGAAAGAACTTTGACGTTTCCAATCCATGTCAAAGGCGAATTGTTGTTATCTGATAAAACTGTAGAAGGGAAGTTAACACAAAAGGAAAGTTTAAACGCATATCGAATTCACGTCAAGTGCTGCGCTTCATCTGAATAGACTCTTGCTTTTTGTTTGGACTGAATGAATTTCCAGTTAAAAATTTCCAATACGAAAATCGTTGAAAAGACCATCCCATCTTTCACTTATGCGGATTATCTTCGCTCGAATCATTTGCGAGGACGACGACAACGAAATTTGCTCGAAAAAGTATAAGTGAAGCTCGAAATGCCGCACGCATTGGTCTATAATCCATGAGCCTTCTCCGAATATGTCATTTCTGTCGGCGCGCTGAATTAATCCGATCGCGCTGTCGGAGGGTCGATACTTGGCTATATACGCGCGTGCAGAAGAGCATGAAGCTCTCGTTCAGTGAGAATCCGCGCGCTTGCTCTCGCGCGGTTCGTGCGTGCCGCGAGTGCGAGTGTGTCTGAGTGTGTGTGAGCAGTGCTCCGAAAATATCCCCGAAAAATCTCGGCGCCTCGCCAAGCGTCCTCGACCGCGTATACTTACGTTACGCGCTTGCCTCCGAATCGTGGAGTTAGCTCCGCTCCGAACGTTTAGCCCATTTTCTCCCTGCGCGCTCATTCGGCGTTCTTCTGCAGCTGACTTTACGCCGGATGGCCAGGAGAATGCAGAATTGCCCGCAGGGAAAATGATATACGCACGAGCGTGCGCAAGACTTTAATATACCGCCGAATGTTTGTCCGCCCTGTACTTGTATATGCCTCTGCTGTACTGTATATGCCAGAGCGCAAGCTTGCCGGGGCCGGAGTACGGAAATTGAATTTCAAGGACTAAGCTGTCGTTTTATTTTCCCGCGGCTGATAATGGCATTAGAGAGGCTGAAACGACGTAACGAAGCTCCTTCAATGGCGCGGATTCAACCTGAGGCTGGTGTACTTTCTTTTGCCGTAAATCTTATATTCTACTATAAAAATACTTTCATCTTATTCAACTACAATTCTTCAACTTATTTGAATAATCATGAGTTCTCACTTCATTTGACCGCAAAGAAAATAGAAGATTCAACTGTTTTTGATGAATTTTAAAAGCACATTTTACAAACAATAAATCTGTTCATATCTGACGATATGAAACGAACACATTAATAAAATGAAGAGAACTTATCAATCTGACACATTTCAACAACTTCAAAATGTTTAATAGTACCTAGTGCCTATACGTAAATAGTTATAAAATAAAATAATTATTTATTGTGTTAGAATTCAAAATTCAATTTTAAATTTAACACTGAATAAATGCTGCATTATATTAAATGCAAGTACGGTATTGATGCGTTTTATATTAATATAATGTAACGTCCAGAGAATAACGCCAATTGAGTATTTTAAAGTGGACTATTTTATCTTCCCTTGCTTCTTTTTAAACAGTTCACCGTACCAGGTCTGTTGCTAGTAAAGAAGATAAAAAAATATTGCGACAGCCGACTCAGCAAATGATTAACTCTGTGGTTGAGCGCGAGACTTATAGAAACCGCAAGTCCGTTAGTTCGCGTCCCGCCCATCGCTTATTTTTCCACACTTTATTATTTATTTTCCTATATGTACGTAACATTCATATGGTAACTCTGGGTAATTTGGTCATACACACATTTCCTCGGTCCCATTTTTCCATTCTTCATTTTGTTAACTGCGTCGTTTTAGGTGATAATAAAATAAATCGTTATTTGGTTGATTGGTTTTGTCTCTCTCACGCATTGCTACACTGAAAAAAAGATATTTTAGCAGCAAGTAGAATCCATTTGAACCAAGTGGAAAATAATCTTATTTTATGACACTAGTAGCGATTTGCTTGGATAAAGAATAAAATCTACTTCAAGTCCGCCTACTTCCCACAAGCGGATTTTTACTTAATTCAAGTATCAGTATATTATAAAAAAATCATGTGATGGCAAACAAAATTTTGAAACAAAATTTTGACCGCATGACAAGATGAAATTTACTTGTAATTAGTAGATTTCTCTTCGTTGCAGGAATAATTATG
>JAPYZP010009462.1:0-10932 GCA_030522985.1 Torymus sinensis
GGCTGCTGCGCCCGTAGAACTCGCAGTTAATTAAACTCGTCGGCTACTACCGGAGAGCCAGCACCGATTGTACGCGCTTTGAGCCATTACTTCGTTGGCGTGGCGCGACGAGAGAGAGGGAGAGATAAAAAAACGAAAGAAAAGCACACAGCTAATTAACACGTTACGCGCCGCGCTTTAATTAGGTGGCGCGCAGTCCCTGCGTTTGCGTATGGCCGAAGCTCCCTCTCTTCGATCTCACCGCACTTTGTTTATACACGTATACGTGTATATGGCTCTCTATCGCGCGTGCGTTCGCGCGAAAAGTAAGATAAACGGTTCAAATATGTAGAGCAGAGGAGGCACAGCGTAGGGACCCCGCCGGTATCTTTTGCTGAACGGGGGAGAAGCGTCGAATGATAATCGAACGCGGAGGAAGTTTCGCAAGGCAAACGAAGCGCGAATATAAGACACGAGCGGCAGAGCCTTTTTCTTCTTCTTCCTCTTCCCGTCCGCCAGCTCCCTGTACTGCGTTTATAAAATAGCTTCAGACAAGAGCAGCAGCAGGGTTGGCTCTCTTCGCTTTTTTCCTCTTCTCTCTTACCCTACATTAATTTCACGAGACACTGGCTTAACGTATACAACCTTTTATGTTTCAGATTTCGGCGGTAACGAGATTCTGCAGGGTAAGTTTTTTCAAAGGCTACGAGAGAGAGTGAGTAAGTAAGAAAGTAAATAAGTCGAGGAACGAACGTGGAGGGGAGGGTATAGAGTTTCGGCTCTAGTTCGGAGAGGCAGTGACATTCTTCAAGAAGGGCCTCCGCGTGTCCGACGCGACTCGATGAAACTCTTCCTCACTCCCACTCTCGAAAAAAAACGAGACGAGAGGTTGAAAGCATCAGTCGCGGGATCAGATGGCTCGAGAGCTTGTTAAAAATGATTGCCATTTTTCCGACGCTCTTGCGCGCGCGCGTGCCTCTCGAACCGCGCTAATGCCTCTCCCCTCTTCTGTACTTTGAAAAGATAAGAGCCGCCAGCGGTAGTAGTAGCAGTCGACGTCGAGAGAGAGATGGAAGAAAAATCGGCCAGCTCATATATCTCAGCCTCGTGGTTATAGAACGAGGCCGGGCAAATATAGGCGACGGCGAAAAGCAGGCCTGCGAAAAAGAAAGTCATACCTATATATACGCGCGGTTGCGCGCGAGCCATTTCTTTTTTCCTATGCGGTAGGTAAAAAGAGTGAGAGTGAGACGGAGGGAGTTTTAGCATGCAGCCGCGCGCGACAAATCCCGGCGCCCGCGCGAGCGAGAGGGAGAATCTCCCTCGGGGAGGGCTCGCCGCCGAGATAAAAGTGGAGGATTACAGTGAAAACTTAAGAGAAATACGCGATGGAAATTTTCAGCGGTGAGTTTTCCCGGGCTAACCGTCGTCGTCGTCGTCGGCCAAATGAAATCGGCTTCCTTTTTTTCTCCTCTCCCTCCTCTACACACACACCCAGAGCTTTTATTATTTCGCGGCGCCCTTCGCCTCTGTTCGAGATAGAAAAGAACGTGCGACGGAGTCGAATTAGCGCCTGACGTGATTAAGCGAAAAGCCGATTGGATTGGAGGCGCGCGCGGTCTCGTTCCTTTTTTACTCCCTCCCTCTCACTCTCTCTCGCCCTTTCTGGAGGAGGCCTAATACGATCAAAGGCCGATTCGAGTAATTGCGCCCGTTGTAATCAGCGCGGCTGTCCACTGCTGTAACCCACATTCATATAATTTTCCGCTGTCGTGAAGGATTACACACGAGCGCTCGTGTGTGTGTGTTCGATCGCTGCTCGCGGACGCGCGGGAACACAAGAGCCTGCCGTGGTCGTCGTCGTCGGCGGCGGCGCCTATCGACGCGCCGGTAATTGCCCCGCGCACGCGAGGAACGAGAGAACACCCCGCACCGGGGCGACGAGCTAATTTCTCGCGGCGAGCTGCGCACTTGTGGGGGCCTGCACGTGGAAAAATTCACGTCGAATGCTAATCCCGCCGATTTGTACTCGTTATACACCAGCCGCCCGAGTGAGAGCTATATACTCGCGGAATTGCCGAACGAAATTTCTTTTCCCGGAACTCGCGCGTGTGGCTAAACAACCGTGTACGTGTGTGTGTGTGCATACGCGACCTTCGCTCCTGGAGTATGTGTGTGTACCTACGCGAGCTGCCCGGGTAAATTGCATCGTCGTTCTACTCCACTTATATGTTACGAAAGCATGAGCGCGAGAGAGGGAGAGAGAAAAAAACGCGATCCGCACGCGAGGCGAATCGATAAGCAATTTGCTTATTCGTCGACGCGCGACGCTCATACCAGGAATATTACCCGCGCGAGAATATTAAAATTATGTCAATCGCTGTTTGCGTGTGTAGCTCCCTGCTGCTGCCGCCGCTGCTGCTCGATTCATTTTTAACAGCTCGAGTATAGACCGGTAGCTTCACTCTGCTGCATAAACACACTTTGCCGGGCGCGATTATCAATTGGCGGGAGAACAAAGTAGGCCGGGTAATAAGGTTTGCGCCAGCGGCGCAGCGAAATTCCTAACGATTTTCTCGTTCGCCTGATTCCGGGAAAGCTATATAAGCGTATGCGCATATGTGTATATGGTGCGCGTTTAAAAAAAAAAAAGGTTCGCGGTATAACGAGAAAGGCTTCCTGTCGGCTGTTTACAAAGAACAGGGTAGTTAACAATGCAAAGTTCTCGATGTATGTAGAACGCGGAAATCGATGTAAATAATCAATTCGCATACTTCATTCGTTTAACAGCTTTGTCCTGGGGCTTGATCGGAAAATAGATTGTTTTTCGCTAGGCCGGTGGCATGACTCGCGCGTAATAATACACGGGCAGTGTACACGATTTTTCTCATGCAAATGATCGAAACGTTTTTTTGAAGTTGATTAAATCCTTATAATTCATCATTTTTTGTACTTCCACGTAACAGTAGGGACATCTTGATCGAACAAGATCCTTAATTGAACAGTTTTTTCTTTGTTCGTGTACAATCTCTATATCAGATGCAAACAAGTATAAAAAGTGTTTTCACTGTATATCTTTTCAAATTAATCTTACATGTCATTTTGAAATGAAAGATCTGGGGAAACCCCCGCTAAAACGAAACCAAGAAAAATAAAACAGCGATAACAAATTGATTCGCCACATCATAATGACTCTACGTATACACACACACATAGCTATACCGGTTATAGCTGGCGCTTTGACAAATGGGGCCGTCGGCGCGTATTACCCCGCGAATTCGCCGATGTCAAGTTGCAATGCGAGGGCTGGCGAGGTGGAGGTATAGAGAGAGAATAGCATCTGAGTGTATTAGGCGCTCTCGCCACGCGAGGAATGCCTGCTCTCTCACTCGGCCATTACGGGCTGTTAGTAGCTCCTAACGAAGGAAGGAGGAGGAGATGGAGGGAGGGCGTGTGAAAATTAATGAAACGACTAAGCCGCTCGCGCTCGCGATACATTGCAGCTGGCGTAATTTAGCACCTCCGCAGGATCATACGCGCCCCCGCGCGCTAATTCGCATAGCGCAGAGAGGGAGCAAGAGAGAGAGAATTCATGTGCCCCTTGCTTGCCGCCTGCCACCTTGCATAATCACCCTATACGTAGCGCAGTGTAGCAGCAGCGGCGTCTTGTGTGTGTATACCTTTTCCTCGCGCTTTTTATCTCGTTTATTTCACGATCGTGTAATATAAGGGAGGGGACAAAAGTGTGCGTGTGTATATATATATACGAGATCGATCGGGCGCCGTGACAATTCCATTTCCCGTAATATAACTGCCGGCAGGGGGAGGGTAGAAGAAGACACTGTAAGTTTAGAGCGTTCGAAATCGAGTTAGGTCTTTAATTATATCTAACGGTAACCTGGCTGTCTCTTCCCCTCTTGGCGATTCCTCCAATTTCCGTCGCGCCTCAAAGATACTTGGCCGACGTCATGCTCTCTTCTTCGCCCTCCGCCTCCCTCTCTCTCTCTCTCTTTCTCTCCCCCATTCGCTATCTCATCCGAGGCAGGAAGTGCTCTCTTGCCTTTGCCAGCCCCCTCCGCGTCTTTCTACCGTCGTACTCACGCGGCGGCGGCTGCTGGCCTCTTCATATAAAAGGGCCTCGGGAATATCAAGCAGACGGAAAAAGAACTGGGAGAGAGATAAGAAATTAATGACGTTGACTTATCTCTCTCTCTCTCTCTTTCTCTCTCGCGGCTTGAAAAGATGCGCCAAATGCCCATTACTTCTTGGGCCGAGGAGGTCAGGAGAGTGAGGTATATCTCGGTCGCCGGATCTGTTAAAAACTTTGAAACTCGGTGGTGTTGATCGAGCAACCGCCGCGCGCCGGCCGCGTTATGGACGAGCAAACGCGCGCGCGTACTTATTCGATGATAGTGCACGCGGGGATTTCCGTGGCGCGGTCTCTGAGAGTAGCGCGTAAAATATTGTGATTGAGTATTATGGACCTCTCTCTCTCACTCGCCCGTACACTCTTCGATTTTACTACTTAGGTAATGAAGTAATTTCCGCTGCGGATTTTTCCAAGAACCTCTCGTGAACATATTTTCCTTCGTTTTAACGCGCGTAATCCGTGTAAAATTTACGCTCACATATACCTATGCTCTTCATGCATATAGTATATATATATATATACCACGAAAATAACCGATCAGAGCGTGAGCTCGTTATTAAACTCAGCGACGCCGCGTGTAGTGCCACGCCTCGGTCTCTGTTTGCATTCAATCTAACTCGGGTAAAGTAACCTAAATCAAATTTTACGAAAACACACGCGGCCATCTTTTTACTCGAGGTAGAGCGAGAGAGAAGACGTGACAGTTGTGACCGTACGGTGACAACGTATATATATCGAACGAGTGTGTGTGTGTGACATCGTTCACCTTGAACTCACCTCATCGTCGTACATTGATCGGCGCGCGATTCGTCTAAATATATATACACGTGCCGTTTGTACGTATACACATATACATACATACATTAGCGGCATGGCAAATTGAAATATAAAAATAGTATGTCTTTTGTGTGGAATCAGATAAGCCCGATGAATGAGCGAGCGAGCGACGCGTGAAAAATTAGGTACGCGAAGAAAATTTATGAGGTTTCCTTGATTATAGGCAGCGACGGTGTGCACGGGTTGAGGACGAAGAATAAAATATGAGTTATTAAATCAAAGGTTATAGATTAGATCTGGATAATTCAATAATAAAATATACACAGTTTCGCTATGGCTCTTTACGTTCTTTCATATATATACACCCGAACTTACGATATTGTAAAAATTTTTATTTTTCCTCGAATAAAAAAAGATCGAAAGTACAGTACTACAAGTAAATTGCCTTTACCATTTGTTAAAAAAAATTTTTATCGCAACTCGGCAGCGAGCGTATTTTCGCGACAAGCATCGCAGTAATGAACTCTCATACCTAATAAACGCGCGGCTCTCGGCTCTAAAAAAAAATATTACGACGCGCACTCATCATCATCGCCGCCGGTAAAAATATAAATCCTCTCCTCTCTCTCTCGTACACTGTAAAATCCGGCTTATAAAAATTTTGATTTTTACAAGGAATTACAGAGCGCATCCTCCCAAAAATTTCACGAGTATACTGTGCCACTCTCAAAGCAGCAGGAGCAGGGAAGAAAATCCCATTTGCTTCACTTGCTTCCTCCCTCTCATTCTCTCCAGGTTTTTCTCGGCGGAACTCTGCACGCGGGCGGGCTGGCGCGCGCTTGTCTAAATGCTAAGTTTATAGTCTCACTAAAACGCCCGCATGATCTCTCTCGAAAGGGGTAAAGTTTACGGTCGAGGAAGTCGACGCCGGCTGTGTGTGGGAGACGCTGGCCAAGCCTCGAGATACTACCAGCTCGGAGCGCGCACTAGAGAGGAGGGAATCGGAAAAATATCGCCGAAAGGCTCGGAGCTTTTCTCCTCCTCCTCCTCCTCCTCTCACTCTGCCCTAAATGAAAGCTCTTGAAAAAGTCCGGGAAATTACGCGCGCGAGTGCGAGCTAGATTCTTCCTCTCTTGTCTACAACAAACCTCTCCTCTCACTCTGATTTTTCTAATTTATATTCTATTTGTTTATGCCGTCGCTCGCGCACAAAAGGTTTTGCGCCTGCCACGGTTCTCGCGGCCCATTAATTACCGCTCCCTCTCTCTCTCGTATATACCCGGTTTTCCCGGCGGATTTCAGAAATGCAGCAGCTCTCTCTCTCTCTCTCTCGCGTCGCCATAACTCACTCGCGGAGCTCCGCCGGCGCCGCGCTATACTTGTTTCGCAGCTGCCCCCGGGATAGAGAATAAAATTAGGCGATTTTTTACAACGCTAACAGCAGTAGTAGTAGTAGTCGCGCGCGGTCGGCCATTTTTCGCCTCCCCCCGCGCCGTTATTCTTACGCGTTATATGCTCGTTATGCGAGGGAGAGGGAAAAGTTGCGTCATTAATCCTACGCCCGTTAAACGAAATAATATTTTTCACCAGCTTCAACGCCGTATAACGTACGTACATACACATGCATCGCCTATATTTTCGTTATCTCCATCGCGCCGAGACCCGCTGCAGTCCCCAGCAATTACATCCCTGTCCTCGGGCTCGCGCGATATATAACACCTCTACGCCTTCGACATCGACCGCTCCCTCTCGCGCCCATCCAAGGGCTAACGACCCCTTATGTGAACTCCCGCGAACACAATCGGCTCTAGCCTTCTATAACGACGCGTTACCACTGCAGCAGCAGCAGCAGCAGCTAAATAAATAACTCGGAGAGAGAGAGCCGCTAGCGGTGTGGCACGTAATTTGGCTCAATTAAAAATTTCTGCTCTGATTTTGTCAGCGCGCGCGCCGTGCAAGAGACACTCTCGCGAGCGCGCGAACGCTCGCGGCCTGCCAAAGCGATTATCCTCACCGACTAATTACGCGTCCCCCCGCCTCGAGCTCTCGCAATTAACTTTTTTCGAGAGTGAGAGAGTGTCGCTGCTCTGCCCCCCTCCATCCATTCCCTACCCGCGCACCTGTAGCACGCGCGCTAGTCAGCTAGTGTATAGTGCATCCAATCTCTCTCTCTCTTTTGCAGTGTGGCTTGGCGCCGTTTTAATAAGGTTTGCGGCAGAGATATTTATCTCTGCGAAAAATCTACACGTATAATTATCGCCATACTCGTTGTTAAATATTAATATTATTATTCTGGCAAAGAAAATAGTTTGTACGACCTCGTTTACTTTTTGCAAACTACTCTCGTTCTAATTTCCTATATTTCGCCCAATATATATAAACGCTAATCGCAAACCCTTGTATTTCCAGTTATCAGCAGCGGTGGACGGCCTGTACACGGAGCACGGCCACACGGCCGGCTCGTTCTCGAAGCTCGCGAGCGAGCGCATCCTCGTGGGCGGCGGGGCCGACGCCCGCGAGCTGATTGGCTCCAAAGGAATCAACAACTTTGTCGGCTGCCTCCGCAAGGTGGGTGTAAACATATCTATATAAACGCGTCTCTCGTAAAAGCACGACTATACACATGCCCCCCGTAAATGGGGCAATAGGGTCCTTAAAAAAAGAGAGAAGCTAATTACATCGGCGGTTATGCATTTGTAATTCGTTATCGCGACGCTCGCAGGCAAAGGCTAGCTTCTTTATTACCTGGCCGCTCGCGCGCTCGTTTTAGATAAAGCAGTCCGATATATGTGTGTACGTACACGCACGTGTATATAGACACACACGCGCGCGCGTCACGTTTCTGCAGTTTAACTACTTTATTTTCGCGGGCGTTTTTAAAACTGCCCCGGCCGAGTGGGTATAATTGAAGGGCCAGCTCGCGAGCTTGTTTGCCCTTTAAATGAGAGCCTGGGAAGTTTATTATTTGATAATATTTTCATGCCTAAAAACGGGACTCGTATAACGGCCTATTTTCTTTTTTTTCCCCGTCCCTTATTCGTTCATTCATACCTTCGCGAGGGGGTATATTATATTGTTCTCGATATTTTTCGTTATACACAAATTAGCTCTCGGCAACTTTCCGCACGCTTTCCGATCTCCGATAATAACTTTTCTCACCTCGATAAAGTTCGTGTCGCACGGCAGAAAACTCTGTAATAATAGTCGTACCTCGATTCCGCGAAAGCCTCTCATTAAAAACTCGCCTTGGTTTTTTTATATCAACATTTTATATCTTAACAACTATTTTCAGGTGGAGTTCCAGGCTGAAGGGGTGCGCATGGAGCTGATCGAGGCGGCTCGCAGCGGCGCCGCGGGGGCCGCCGCCTGGGGCAAGATCGAGTTCCACTGCCGCGAGCCACGAACCTCCGACCCCGTCACCTTCACCACCCGCGACTCCCACCTCGTAAGTATATCTCAGTCCCCCTCTCAGTTTCTCTCTATCTCTCTCTCTCTAGTCCCTCAGGCGCACCACCTTACTCCAAAACTTGACCAGAGAAAACCCTCCCGAAGCTCCGAACTACTACCACCACTACTCACAACTCACACAGCTCTTTAACTCTCTGATCCTTTACACACGTGTACAGAGCACTGGTATACGCTGCAGCCGCGGCGATACTTATACTCCCTCTCGACCCTTTCCCAACCCCTGCAGCGCGCTCGTACTCCCCTGTCTCTCTCTCTCTCTCTTTCTCTCTCTAGCACATATACTAGATACTAGTAGAACTACTACTGCCTCCTGTTGGTCTGGCGAACGCTTATCTGAACGATTCCACAGCTCTGGCGTATATATACGTGTATACGTGTGTGTATATATCTATACACAGCCACTACAGTGCCGCCTATATTTCGCGACTTTTTCGAGGCTCTCAGCTGCAGCCGCTACGGTTCGTGTGTAACACCCTCTCTCTCTCTCTCTCCCCTCGTATACGTTCTTGCTTTATCGAGCGTTAAGTGCTAGCGCCGCCGTCGCTGCCGCCGCCGCCGCGCCGACTCTCATAATCGTTTGCTGCAATCGCCCCGCTCGCTCGCAGTAGCAGCAGCAGCAGCGGCGATAACGAGCAGCCCGTGTCGTCGTCGTGTTTTCACACTGCCGAAATAGTTTCGTCCAAGATTCTCTCACCCCCTCCTGACTGCCGGCAAATTGGCGCGAAGTTGCCGTGAGGAAACTATAGGGTGGCAAACAAGGAGGGGGGAGAGGGAAGGCGAGGCGCGCGTTAATTGAGGCATCGATTTGCATTAGCGCTCGTCATTTAGTCGCCCGGCCGCTTGTTTTGTAAATTCGAGCCGGCAGCGGCGCGCAGCCATTATATCGCGCGTGCGACGCTCCCGTTTTCTCGAGACGTCGCTCCCTGTACATATATCTATATATAGCGCGCACCGCAGCAGCAGGAGTTCCTCTATAGGCACGGGGGAGCTCCGGCTTCTCGCCCGCGGGAAAGTTTGCGCGAACGCGCCAATTGGCCAAGTTTCCCCGAGACTTTTGCTCCCTCCTCCTTCCCCTATATATATATACACCTCGGTAGAGTTCCGCGATTCAAAGCCGAAGAGAGAGAGAGGAGCGCGACATCGATTCTCGCGCCGTGATTCCGATTAATATTCTCGCTCGCTAGCTCCTTTCGCCGCGGCTCTCCTCTCTCCTCGCACCGCCCCGCGCGAACTCCGGCCATTTTGCCGTTGGATTTGCAAATATCGCCAGCTGTGTGTGTATGTAGAAGTCGGCCGCGAAATTCATTCGAGCCTCTTACGTATCTTCACTCTACGCCTCCTTATACATACCCGAGTAGGTGTGGCGGCGGCGGCCACCGCATTAGAGCGAGTAGCACCGCGGTTTATTCACTTTCGAATCAACGCTCTCGAGTTTCTTTTACGAGGTACCGTGTAACCCGCGCGTATAGACTCTACCTCCCAAGGATCACACACACACACACGTGCGGGCACTCCGGTTTATAGATATTTTACGAGGAGGACGGGGCGACGCGGGGGCCGGTCTACTACTTTACGCCCAAGAATTTCCATTTCGAAATTGCTCAGGCGTGGGAGCTCTCGTGCAATCTACCCCACGGTGTACGCTGACGACGACGACGACGACCCCCCGCGTGTATGTACATCAGCGGCGGAACGATGAACTCTCGCGCAGATTGATCCCTGCGCTCGCTAGACGACGACGCCACTCAGACACGCACTGGCACTCGCCGCGTACCCTATAACGAAACTTCAAGCAGCCGTCGGGCGCGTTTCCCTTTTTTTTCTCTCGCAGCTACGTACATGTAGGTATAACGCTCTTTTCGCTCAAAGACGCGAGCGCGTGCGGCTAGTCGTAGAAATAGGTCGGAAAGCCGCCGCCCAGCGTTTTGGAGCGGGTTGTTCTCGAGTGCCGCCGCGGTTGCTAGCCGCAGACGGGAGCGGCTTTTAGCGGCTAGCCGCGCGTGTACTTCTTCTCCCTCCCCCTCTCTCTCTCTCTACTGTGCGCGCATGTATACACGTGTACGCGACGCGTGTCTCATTATTTTCATCAAACTCGGGGGGCGGTTTAATAACGCGGGAAGTGGTGTGTATACGCGTGTACCATATATATACGGTTTGGGAGTTTTTCGCTATCGGACGCGATGATTGCATCGCGTGCGAGAGCAGAGAGATAATCGTAAATTCGTACATGCGTATGTGCGGGTGTATATATGTACGACTGCGGGACGTCGGGCGATTAATCACGCGTTAAATATAAATTAGCCGGGCGGCCGGTCGATTGTTTAACGCTTTCGAGTGAAAAATCGCATAAGTCACGGGGGTCATTTTTCATCGGATATGTATGTATATATATGGCGATGGTGAGAGGGAGCTTAAAAAAAACCGAACACGAGGGATAAATTCATAAGCAGGGGGAGGGCGTAAAGTATATATCACGCAGTAGTCCGCGAAATCAGTCGGTGTGTACATGCGCGCGCGATTCATAATAATTAAAAGCCATTAATTCATATTTACGAGCG
>JAPYZP010009471.1:0-12533 GCA_030522985.1 Torymus sinensis
TTCTTCAGTTATTTTCTGATATTTTCAGTTTTCTTCTGATTTCTTCCGAAATCTTCAGATATCAACTGTTGTCTTCATTAATTTTTTTCCGCTAGGGCTTTTTAACGAAAATTGATTTCATAAAAAATGTTTTCTAAGTTTCTGTACAAGATCTCACGTGAGAACTCACATGTAGTTTCTCAGTAGGGTTTTAAAGAAACATTATCTAGTTTTTCTTAAATAATGTGCTACTTTTCTTGACGAAATCATTTATGTTTGAAGGAGAGACATTTTCAAGCATTTAGAAAAAATAAAGTTATGGTCGACAAACAAGTGCTTGCCACTCGATTAGCTACATCCACAATATTTTTTTATATTCAGGATAGAACCAGAGAACCAGAGAAACTTGGTCTGGTATGTGTGACAATCAAAAATTTTTTTAATTATTTATGTAGGAGAGGCGGGGCTGGTTGGCAGACTTTTTACATTTTTTATCTTTTACAAAAAACTAAATTTAATGAACAAAACTTTTTCAATATTTCAAAGTACTTTATTTAGAGAATATTTATGATTTTTTTTTCAAACTTGTAGGATGATCTAAAAAAAATAATCAATTTTTTAACCGCAAAAGTAAGGCTCTCTGTTAGGTTTCCTCTGTTATATCAAACCATTTTTATCTAGTCGTGAAGTGATTACTTCAACGTCAATCTTGCTCCAAAAAGTCAACGAACATGCTCCAAAGGTACTACATTTTAATTTAAAAATTAAGCTAATAATATTAAAAATAATTCATCTACATTAAGTGAAAATAGATAATCATAATTTTTTTTAAAGATTTTCCAATATTACTTTCCACGACCGATTTTCCCACGACGCATCACGCTTTCCGACTGAAAATTAAAACAAATATTCCTGGTTTCAGTTTAAGTTGCTAACATCAACAGCCTTGATCTCTGTTATTTCAATCACTCGTTATTAGCATTTGGCCAATCTGCCCCATATGCCAACTTTCCCCGGTCTCCCCTATGGAGAGCTGTTTAATATTTTCCGTAGAAAATTGCTTACATCGTATTCATCATAAAAGCAGAACTTTATTTGGTTATCAAGAGATCTTAAATAAATAAGTTTACTATTAGTTGAGAATTCAATAGAAATTAAGACACAAGTATTAACTTCTGAAAATTTCAAAAGAGACTTGTCAATCGAACTAACAGAAACATCTTGACGAAATATCTAGTCGAACGTTTAACAAAAATTCTTTACAGGAAAAAATTTATTTTAGAATTCATTAATGTTTCTTACAGCATATTACTATACTAATATTTATTAGTTTATATTTATTAAAATAGAAAAATATTGACTGTAAAAAAGGAAAAGATGTACTTTTTTAAAAAATACATTTCCATGTTCAACAGCAGATCAAACACAATAAGAATACTTTCTCGGATTAAAACTATTTATTCAGTTCTCGAGATATCTTCACGGTAACGATGTTACTTCTCTGAAGAAGGAATAAATTTAATTTCTTTGTAATTCAGATTGAATTAATTTCATTTAATATAAGCAATCCCTTTCAAAGGACTGCAAAAATAACAGTACTATAAAATAGCTTTATCATAATATAAGTATTCTCAAACTTTCATGTCAACAACCACATATTGCAGCTTGCAGGAGTATGAAAAACAGTGAGCTGTTGCGTAGGTATACACCACGAGTTTGATGTGGCAAAAATGCCGGCCAATTAATGCTGAGAGAAAGTTCAAAAACATCTGCACGTGTGAGCTTATAGTAGTAAACAACGTCTTCTTTAAAAGTCCAATAGCCGCGAGACGGGCGATGCTCGTCTGTTTTTCATTCACCAAGACCGCTGAGCCCATCTCCCGCATGCCGAGACGATATTATTAATATAAGTCAGGCGAGCGCGAATGATTCAACGGCAGACATATATATACACAGCCACACCTATATATACCTATTATATATATAGGTGAAAGGCAAAGTTAAATCGCGCGACACGCGATGGTGTGACTCGGACGAGCCTCCGCGCTGGCCAATCGCAGGGGCCGCGCTCTTACCGCCAGCCAATCCGCAGCTCTGGCACGATCTCTATTCTCGCGCCCGTGTATCTTGTTTGCTAGGTACGCGTGGCCGAGCTGACAAGGTCGGTGCAGAGAGCTCGCGCATCTCGAGTCCGCGCGTACTTGCGGATTACACGTACACTTGTAAATAGGGTGTATATATATACTATGTGTATACTACGTGGTGATGGCGCCTCTCTCAATTGCATCATTTGTGTAGTGTCACAGGTGAATAGTCGCGCGGAGTACCAAGTGACACACACGTTGCGGCACGTGCGACGTGCCTTCGCGAGTATCTGACTGACGCCGGCACGCACAACGGCGCAATGCGCCAACCGTCGTATGAGAGCGTAAGTAGGCAGGGCTAGTAAACATGCATGCACGTGGAGATTCCGCCGTTCCGCGTTTGTTTTTCTCGGGGATCGAATTTGCGTTGCATTGCTTGCGTATTGTAAACAAGGCATTGCTGCAGCGCTTTCCCCTAATTGGATACTACTACGTTGCAAGGTATCACTGCGATATTATGAAGCTCGTGATTACGATTCAATAACAAACATTACTAGGAATGAGTTACAGGAAAATTCATATTTGTGGATAAAATGTACTGTTAAAATTTAGTCAAGCAAAACAAAAATGCCAATTATGATTTTCACATGTGATACATAATTTACTACAAAAATGTTATTTGGAATATAAAATAGAAAAACAATGTAACAAAATACTCACAGAGATACATCAAATGCTATTAGTAATATCATTTAACCACATTGTCGCACTGGAATATATCAATTCGTCGAGTGCACGATTTTTTGGTTCTTTCAAACTTTGTAACAAAAATTGACAAATACTGAAAGTGATTAAAAAATTATATTATTTATAGTATATTCAAAAATTAATAATATTATGAAATAATATAAAATAATAATCAATCTCATTTAAATAATACTAAACTTGTACGTCAAGCGTAAATGATACATTACCAACCTGATTAGTTCTGTATTCTCTTGATGTTTTTGTTCAATCTGTTCTTGAAGTTCTTGAAGTTTATTTTCTCTATCAGTCATGCTTTCACGCATTTTCGAAGACTCGGAGAGAAAATTTTTCTCGGCTAAATCCAGCTGGGCGTTTGCTCTGCGAACGAAGGGGGGGAAAGAATTTATTCTTAATCGATTGAGGCTATTTATTTGGGGTTGGCTTCTCACGCGGAAGAGTAACGTCTTTTTAAGCTTACTAATTTAATACTGGCAACCATTGCAGTCACCCTAAAGACGATTACGTGCGCGGATTATTCTTATATATTTCATTAGTGGTTCGATTACTTCTTTAACACCAGTTCATTAACGCTTTCATTTAATTCAAATTAGGTAGATTTTATTGATGAAAATATTGGCTTTATGTTGTGTATATTAATTTTTTCGTATTAATTTTGTATATATTAGTTACACTTACAGATTTAATCTTTCCACAGCATGTTCTTTTAATTGTTCAAACTGTGTTTCTTTTTGTTTTATATATTCTTCATATTCTTGTAAACTTATTTTCAAAGTGTCTACGTTGCAATTAAGAATTTTAATGGTGTCATTTGCACGTTCATATTTTCTAAAAAAAATCTAATTAATTTTTCAAAGGAAATATTATTATTTTAAAATATTCAAATAAAAATGTACCTGTGGTTATCGTTATACAATTTCTGAAGGTTTAGTAATTGATTGGAAACATTAACTAATTTTTCTGTTAAAGCAATTTTTTCGATGTCAGTGCTACTTTTTTCAAACTGCAATTTTTCGATGATGGCGTTTTTCTCGGAAAACCACTCGCGCGTTTTCTTTTCATACTCTATCATTAATTGCCTTAAAAAATAAAAATGACAATTATTTCAAGTAAAAGATATGTGTGAAGTAACACACATGTAATGATACATTTGACGGTGCCTTGCCAACAACTCTTCCGTAAATCTCGTCTCTAAGTCCGAGAGTTTGGATATAGTATTTTTCTCACATCTGTCGCAGTTGGAACATACATTAATGAGTTTTGATATTATCTATAAAAAATTATTTATAAATTAAAATTTAAAAGTATTCTTAATTATCAATATGTATATATCTACATTTTCAAGTGAACATAAAATAAAATCATCAAAATGGTATTAGAAGTTTGATAAAAAATGAATAAAATCGTTTGGTTATATATTAGTAATATATGATTATTCACATCAAAATAGGAAAATTTACTTTTATTACGTGAAAAAAAAACCAGTTGAATGTTATTTTTATAATTAAAGAATTAAATTTTCACAATACTACAAACCTTTAAGTTAGTATTATCACATTCACGTTCACTGATTGAAGGCGATGGCGAATTCTGAAAAAAAATTTTATCACTAGAGTAAAACTTGCTTTATAGGTACGTATAGTCACAAGACAAATAAGGCATATAACTTTTGACACCGAATTAGGAGGAAAAAAAGAAAATTACATCTTCGTCGTTTGTGCACTTATCCTCATCGCAGCTGTGAAAGCCGTGAAAAGGGTCCCAGGTGTCGATGATCTCGTCGAAGGACCGAGGCGTAGTGAGACCGGCGCTCGATCTCGGCGTGTCTTGCGACATTTCACCTCGAACTTGACTTCCCGACCCTGAAGGCACAACTAAGTACAATTGCAGATGCGGCAGCGCGTGCTCTGGCACGCGGACGAAATTTTTCTGCGCCCAGACGCATCAGCCCACCAACCGCTATACCTACGAGAAATACCCGTCTCGCCAAATATTGTTCGCTCTCGTTTATTGTTCTCGGTGTAGTAGTCACGCCACCGTGCTTTACCTTGCCTTTCGAGTACTTATAACCTATAATTATATTCCCACTCATTTCTCTTTTAGCTTGACTCTGAAGTTGTAGTATTAGATTGCGGGGCTATATCGCTCTTTAAAGATTGATGGCTACTTGTCACATATTCTTATTTATACTCTTTATACTATATCACATCATGTACAATTAAAAAGTCTTGCTGACACCCCTTTTTCAAAAATTAAAAATGAAATAAAAAGCCTTTTCTTCAATTTTTTTTGCCATTTATTCAAGAAACTTTCTAGACAAACTTGCAAATCGAAAAGAAAAATAGACGAAACCGGCTTTTATTTACTTTTTTAAAAATTAAAAAATATTGTTCCTTTAAAAGTTTTGACCGTTTAAAGTTCATAGTTGAAAAAACACTAAAATATGCAAATCGTACAAATCGGCAGCCCGAGCTTTGAGCGTGCTTTATGCTTTTTCAACGATAAACTTTAAACGGTCAGAACTTTTGAAGGAACCAACATCTTTGAATTTTTAAAAAAGCAAATAAAACCTGGGTTTCTCTAGTTTTCTTTTATTTTTTGCAAATTTGTCTCTAAGGACGTTTCTGGAGTAAATGGTTAAAATGGAGTTCTCGCGATGATTTCATCATGTATACTTAACTAAAGAAAGCGATGGATGATCTTTTTAATGAGATGATGTTTCCTTTATTTTTGGCGACAAATATTCAAGTTTCTAGAGCATAATAATAAATTTGGTATAATAAATATAAAAAACTTTATGCGTGTAATATCAATGACGGTTTTGTAAAATGATGAAAATTGTTTAAGAACTAAATTACAAGTACAAATTTTTGAAAGTGAATGATATTCTAAATAAAAGTCAAAAGCAATTCGAGTGAAACGTACACTTATTAATATTTTAATGGAAACTGATTTATAACAAATTCGAGTAATGAAAATTTAAAAAATATTAGGGAAAAATTTTTCAGTCAAGATTTTTATATACGTAAATGACTGTCTAATGCTGCATATGACTTATGTACTTAAGTAGTGAAAAATGCAAGGTAAATCTTGCAATGCAGACGAAATGCATCTTTGTTCTCCAATCTTTATAGATTGCAATTTATTGCTGATAAGATTGCAGTATACTTCAAGAAATTGGTTTTTAATTTAATCAAAGTTGCTTATAAATGTATACTTAAGGACGTTCTCCGAAAAATCACATTTCTTGTGATTTTTGGAAAACTGGTTGAGAAAGCTTAATTTAGTGTCCTTAAGAAATGCTTGAAAGCCTGGCATCCAAAGCGGTATTCAAAATAGAAATATTTGACTTGAAAGTTTCAGCGTTAACATGGGATGCCGATCTAAGCTCGTTTGAAAAATACATTTTAATTTACTTTAGTTTAAAAGTTTCGTTTATGGATGTTTTCAACCGTAAGACATAAAAAACTAGAAATCAAGAGGAATAATATGGTATAATTTTCATTATTTTTCAATATGGCAAGCGATATTCATATCAGAGACATAGAACAATAAAGAAAAACTCCATATTATTTGTATATCTATATATAGTCACACCGTGTGAGTGGTATATTTATTTAAAATATCGTATTGACACCTTTTTTTCTTACATTTCATTTTTTATTATTTTTGGAGTTGTGTATAGAGAGACTCATGAAGGGTTTCCATCATAAATAACATTTTTAGATCACAACTTTTGCGATATTCATGAAATTAAGTCGACAAACAGATATATTTTTACTACTTATTCTATAATGAAGACCAACATACGATATTAAAATAATGATGTCTATTTCTTTCTAAAAGTTTAGATAAAATTAAAAGTGCACTTATTATAAATTTTCACAAATGCATCTTCTTTAAAACAGTTATTTTTCAGAAATACTTAGTCCTCATGATATATTATGGTTTATAAATTATGGATAGATAGTAAGTATAACGCATCGCAAATTCCCCAAATAAAAAACAAAATAACCCTGCCAGAAATTTGATCGCATTAAGGCACGAAAAATGTAAACACAAACAACCTTGTTATTCGCACGCCCCCTCGTATAATTTCTTCGAAAAGTTCCCCCCCCCCCCCCCCCCCCCCCCCCCCCCCCCCCCCCCCCCCCCCCCCCCCCCCCCCCCACGCGCGCGGCGGCTCAACAATCGTACGATCGACCTGCTGGCGTATGAAGCACAGCAACGTCAGTTCGCGCGACGCCTATAAAGAGCTGCCGAGGCCTTGAGCACGCTTCAGTAAACCAACCAGACTCCGAGCAGCCACTTCCTACTCGACCACCATTTCATCGCCTCTTATCTATTACTTGTATGCGCGACTCGCGCACGCTTGTTTTTTCCGTTCGTTTTGGCATTTGATTGTTTATACAACAAAGACGCGTGTGAACTTTGCACCGGATATATTCGGTCATAGTATATATACGTATTATTCTCCAATTTGCCAGTTGGATTCTTCATTGAATTGTTGTATTCCTCCAGTTTGGTGCAGAAGTATATAGTTTCCTTCATATAGTGGTGTGTGTGCTCGTAAAAAACTATTTTTAATCCAATTATTTCGAAGGAAGCACGGGAGGAAGTAATTTGCATAGTGACATTTCATTAAACACGTCGGATAAAAAGTGTGAATAAAGTAAAGAGTCAAGTAAAAATACAGAAATAATACTCGTGGGAATCCCACATCTAATTATAAGTATCGCAGTATAACAGGCAGTCAACTACAAGGGAATAGAGCATACGAAAGTAAGAGTTAGTCCGAAGAGGATTGCATCAGTGGTAAAAATACAAGTGTGCATAGAGAAATTTCGATAGATCAGGAACAGTCTAGATCGTAGCCGAGCCAACAGCAGATACACGGCTAGCTCAAAAATACCCCGGCAGGCTATGTCCCTAAGTAAACACGTGCGACACTGCCGGAGATGCGTTGCACTTTCGAGGTATGAGTTACTTATATTTTTCGCTCTTTGTGATAATGTTTTTACCTGTATATACCCATATATACAGCTAGCTATTAAGTATATATATCGCCGTGAGTTCCGTGAAGTTTTCTGTCTAACAAAGTACCAACAAAAGCTTAAAATTACAAAATATTTTGACTATTATAACTACAATTAAATGCTTTTAATATTTTATGAATTAGTCTCTTCTTAATTGTTATGAAAAACTTATTTTTAATGTTTTTGGATTTTTTTTAAATATGAAAATGATGTCTAAAATCAAAAAACCTTGATTGTTGTATACTAGACCTAGAAGAAAAGAGTCACATGAATAACACATTTTAAAGGATCAAGCAATATTTATATGCTTGCAGAACATGATGAATCTTTTGAAAAAATATAATATTATCATTATAATAAAATTATAAATGCTCACATTACCAATCATGTCGCTTTTTAAAATCTTAATTGAAACTAAATTTGTTATTTACTTATCAACTTAATTTATTTGAATTGTAAAACAACGAGATAAAGTTAATACTTACTTATAAAGTCATGATCTCAAAGCTCCTTGCAACGCGTATATATAGCTATCATTAAATGACGTCAGCATCGCATTTAAGTACCTATATATATAAAAACTCATGTTGGCAGTGCGATCAAAAGAGTATCATATAGAAATGACAATAACCTAAAAAGCTATAGAAACGATACATTCGTTGTGTTTTGTGATGTACTCCTAATGTTGAAACATTTTAAAGACGCATAAGTATATGCATTATATAGTAACCCGATTTACGATAAGATTTAAAATTGATTCTATTTGAAATTCGAACGATCAGCTGATCACGCCATCTGCGCGCCGCGCGGTCATAACAATAACAAATCCATTCAAACATGGCGACTGCTTGTGAAATCTCAGATCTGCGCTTCTAAATGTAATACGAAATATTTACTTTCTCTTTATTACTACACTTATTATCCATGAAAGAACAAAACTATTATTATGTAACACTTGTGCCATGTACATTTCTTTTACGTTCAATTGTTAATTCATAGAAAAATTCTGTTTTGACTGTTGACCTCATTTCTCTTATAAGATACATATAGCTCTTTGTTTTCGCTCGTTTGACAGCTACTTGTCATTCTTATTAATTAATTATTCATAACAATTCATAAAAACGTGTGCATTGTCACAGATCACTGACGGAGAGTGCTGCAGGCAGAGATGCCGGAGAGGGGTCAAGTACTTTGGCAAGTAAACTATCAACAACAGAACCACTGAACGTCATCAACAAAGTCAAAATGACCATGCACAACAGATTGAAGATGCTTGGTCAGCTTAAAGACTTTTTTAACAAGTCTAGTTATGACAAAAATCTCCAACTTATGCTTAACAAAGAGTGGATAGACTTCTTTCAGAAACTGACATATGCACAGATAGAATGTATCAGAAAGTACTCTTTAATTGACGATTCAAAAGGAAAGCAAGAAAATGGAGAAAAGAGTGTTGTTCAAGTTGATGAAAAAGATAAAGGAGTACAAAAATCTGTTGTCAGTACTGTGCCGAATCAAGAGAAGGTACTTCCACAGCAACAAGTAAAACTTGTAAGTGATTCTAAAATATATTTCTTTATTTCAAAATGAAATCAAATAGAATTTATAATCATAAAATTACATACATTGAGATATATGTTTATTAAAAAAAAATGTTGTAGACTAATGCTGAGCCTCCCAAGGAAACCATGGTAAAAGAGTCATATTACTATATACCACAAGTTCTATCAAGCCTCTTACCAAGTTTGAATAATAAATCCAAAGAGTCTTTGCCTGCAGTACCAAAATGGAAAACTAATTTACAAAATAGTGTTACAAAAAATAGTATTATATCAAGAACAAGACATATTCTAAACAGTATTGCCACAGCTGAATCGTATGCCTCAAAATGGAGAAGAGTAGATGATCTGCTGCAACATATTCAACAATTCCCTGAAGCAAGACATCATGCTGTTAAAGATGATGCAATTAGAATTTTATTAAGAACACGAGAATCAACTAAAGATGAACAAATTAGAGGTGAATATTCAATTTATAATCATAACTGAAGTAAAAGATAACTGTACTAACATTACACCTATTTTCATTTATCCTGTGTCTTTTTATAGGAACAATACGCGAAGCTCTTGCCATACTAGGCCACATTGATACTTTACCTGCTCGTGGTATAAGGATTCTTGCCATTGACGGTGGTGGTATTCGAGGTGTCTTAGTAATTGAAATGTTAAAAAAATTAGAACAATTAACTGGCAAAAAAGTACATGAAATGTTTGATTATATTTGTGGTGTTAGCACTGGAGCTATCTTATCAGCAGTATTTGGTGAGTGTTAAGTTCAGTTTTTAAATTTGTTTATTAACATTTAATCTCAAAACATGACATCACATGAGTGGTTTTTTAATGCAGCTATTAAAGGGGATGATGAACAAGGTAATTAATGAACCTTCTCCACCAATATAGTTCCTTGTATGGCGAGTCTAAACAGCTTTGCTAATTCTTTTAATGTTATTTGTAAATTAATGTTCAAGAATTTTTTTATTTTTGTATTAATTATTTATTTGATTAATCTGTAATAATAATATGTTTTAATCATTTCCAGGAGGTCACAAGAGGAAATCTTTAGATGAGATTTCTGAATTGTACAAGGAATTGAGTACAAGGATATTTACGCAGAGTCCACTACGTGGTACCAGTAATTTGGTATGGAGCCATGCATACTATGATACAGCATTATGGGAACAAATGTTACAAGAACATTTAGGGGATAAAGATCTAATCAAAACTTCGCGAGATCCGATTGCACCAAAGGTATTCATATTTATTACTTAAAATTTGGTTACTCTTTTCAAAAGAAAAATAAATAATACCCAGTAATTAATTTTACAGTTTTCGGCCATTTCTGCAGTAGTGAATCATGAGCGTGTAATGGCTTATGTATTCAGAAATTATGCCATTCCCATAGGTATTGAAAGTCAATATCAAGGCTCCTATAAACACAAATTATGGGAAGCAGTGAGAGCATCTGCAGCTGCACCAAGTTATTTCGAAGAATTCAAATGTGGAGACTATCTTCATCAAGATGGAGGTACATATTATTAAAATAAATTTGTTTTATTATATCCATACAAATAAAATATTTTAAATATTTATAACCTCATATGATTTTAAATAAAATCTTTAAAATTTTAGGAATAATGGTGAATAATCCTTGTGCTGTTGCAATTCATGAGGCTAAACAACTGTGGCCAAATAGCCCAATACAATGTGTTGTATCATTTGGAACAGGAAGGACTCCATTCAGATTTAATAATGAAGATGAAGAACGGAAAGAAGCATCAGCATCTAGTTGGAAAGAGAAATTTTATAAAATTCTTGACAGTGCAACTGACACCGAAGGTATTTTAATTAATATATTCTTGTCAAAATTATTTAGAATAATCAATTATAAAATATGTGAAAATAAATATTAATATCATTTTACAGCTGTGCATACAATGCTAAACGATCTTCTACCAGCTCATGTTTACTACAGATTTAATCCTTATTTAACAGAAATGCTCACCATGGTGGAAATAAGACCTGAAAAAATTGCTCAGCTAGAACAGGATGCAGCAATGTATATTCGTAGAAATGAAGAAAAATTTCAACATGCTGCTAAAGTACTTATGCAACAAAAAACGCCTGTGCAAAAAGTTACTGATTGGGCTAAGTTACAAAGAATTATTTTAGGCATTTAAACGTCCAAAATAGTAAAAAGTGACCCAATCCCTGTATATAACCAAAAATACAATCATTAAAGAAATTATTAGGCTTGTATTGCCTTATTAATCTCTTTAACATGTATTCCTAAGAGATATCTACAGAAATGTGTTTCAGGCTGTGATATAAATAGTTTTATGTTACAGAAAAAAATGTTTAGTCAAATTTAATATTTAAAATTATGTCTAAAAGGAATGTAGTAACATGAAGCTGAAAAATGAATGTAAATTTACTTAAAACATGTAAGTTACTTACTTGAAATGGATCATTACCCCTTTTAATTTAACATTTCTTTAATTTTATAATCGTATTTTAGTTTTTATACTTGCAAAGGCACTGTATAACGATCCATTCCTGAAAGTTGACTAAATATTATATATTTTTATATATGTTGAAATCCAATGCAACATATGAATGCTTTAAAATTTATTTTAATTTTACATCTTATTTATTCTAGCATGTATTGAGTTTGAAACTCCTGTGACATTTATTAGTATTAGCATTTTTATATAAATACTGGAATAAGTTACCAATACTTGTTACTATTTTAAATCCGTACAAAAAATATCTATGTAATAGTATTTTCACGAATTTAGTTTTCGTTAAACTATATGTGATAAAATCCAAATAAAATGCTATGTGAAAAAAAATTTGCAGCTTTTAATATTTTACCCTTCTTACATTTTAGCTTATTACAAGTAGACAAATAAAAATAGTTATTTATTTTATGGATTAGTTATGAGTTGACTGACCATATTCTAGAAATAATAGTTGAATGATTTTAAAAGAAAAAATTTTTTAATTTTTAATAAATCTTAAGGGGGTGCCATAGCCGTATCATTACCGACCGAGCAATTGACACAGTTTGAAGCTTATTAAAAATAAAATACGTAAAATCATCAAAAATCAAGAGA
>JAPYZP010009484.1:0-11359 GCA_030522985.1 Torymus sinensis
GCATTGAGCGCTGAGATAGTGCCTTTTTGAATTGTTGTTGAGATAGCTCTTTCTTGCTCTGGCCGCTGAGATAGCGCTTTATGAATAGGGGCCGTCGATGTATTGTTTATCTAACATGGCGATAATTTTCGAATCCTTCAAAATTTTTATTTCATTTCATATAAATACTCTGCATAAAAAATTATCTTGTTAAGAATAAAATCATAAAATCGCCGCTATGAAGTGTTCATTCACTGGCGATGAATTCATTCACTGGTGACACGTATTTAGATATTAAGATTGCGTGTTCATTTGATTCATCTTTGATTCTTTATTCAAAATTTGCTCACCGACGTAAAGTTTGAACATTTTAGAAAATAAATTTCAAAAGGATTATACTTTTTATCCATTTTGAAACCACTTAATTAAATAACAGAAGTTACAATTTCCTTATTCGTTCATTCACTGGTGAAGTCACCCTATATGTTTTTACGCTGATGAGTATATGCATTGGCGCGCGCGCATTAAATTTTCAGAATTCGTGTATTTTACAATTCACAGAAGTGATATACAGTTGCAGGGGAAGATCTTAAATTCATATGGGTAAAACATTTCGTAGAATGTATTTTAAGGTAAGAAAAGCGAAATTGCATATATACTTACATACAATTCTCATATGTACAGGGATAACTATACCGTCGACTTTATTAAAATAAAATAGAATAAAATAAAAATGAAATAACTTTAGGAGGCAGCAGTAGATACAGATTGACTATAGACTGGCAGTACCGTGAAGAGCATCTCTAAAGAGGCTGAATAATTTACCAATTATGTGTTGCATCTGATTAAGTAGCGAATTTTTGCAGAATAATAATTTTAAAGAATATAACTGTGAAGTCGTGGAGTCACTCTCCAAAGTTGAATTAGTGAAAAAACCACTAGACATTAGTTAAAGTTGCTTCCCCGTAGAACTAACGAATATAAAAATAATATTATTTAAAAATGATGTTTGTATTGATCCGCTACCGTAACTGCACGATATACATACAGTATTCTCTTGTGTAATTCATAAAAAGTAAGAATAAATTCGTATGCGTAGTAAAACTGATTGAGTTACCGTTGAACTTCTCGTTTTTTTCCCGCGTCAGCGACATCCACTACTTCGTAGCATGAACTTAATTCAATGTTTCACATAGAATATTTCAAACTGGAAATCCTGCTGCCTTTCATTTACAAAATGCTTGTCAGTAAATATCACGGATATTCATGTATATACTTTTCTATTTTTAGATGTTCTAAAACATTTTTTGTTTACGTTAAAATTCGCTGTTTAAGCAATATATTGTGGATTATTTGCCTGATAATGGCAGATTTTCAAGTTTGAATGATGTGAGTTTACGAACTGTTGAACGCGTTGCAAGTTGGGATAAACGAACCAATTTCAGTTTTTACATCGGTTAACCGGTAGCATAATTAAGGAGGGCTATAAAGTTTGAAGAACATATGTTTAGGAATTGTTGGACACATGATGCATAATCCAGCAAACAAAGCCTGATAAATTTCTGAAACTAGTTGTCGAGTACAAACTGTAAACTTTGATCTTTCTATTGGCACTGTATAATATAAATGCGCATCATACGAAAGCTTATATCGAAATCGAAAAATAAATGATGAGCAGCAACAAAGATACTTCACAAACTACTATCATTAAGTTTTATAATTATTTTTTTATGTCAGTAAAATTTGAAATAATTGAATGGTTTTCGTGCTAGAATACTCCACATTAATAATTGTTGTATACTCCGCGAAACAAAGCCTGACAAATTCCTGAAACTAGTTGCAGTTCCAACTGTGAAGTTTGACCTTACCATTAGTTTCTTGATGTACCTAAATGAACTAGTAAAGATGTGTTAGAATTGCAGAATGTAGGATAAATTAAAAAGTTGGTATTAACACACCCCGTAAATAAACTGTAGTATAAAATATTAAGCTATTTTAATTTGAAAAAGTTATTGCTACGTTGAATATTTTGGTATATGAATCGATCATAAAAAGGAATATATCTAAGAATAGAAACAATATTGATTTCTGTTATTTTTGTGAAGTTTTATGTAGACGAAATCTAATTTCGATTGAACAAAGGTAAGTTATCATAACTAGTTTTTCTATAAATACTATCTTTGTCAAATAAGATTCGCTCTGTTGTCTAAGTATATTAAGTATGTCAAAATATAAAAATAAAAATTCGATCAGTTCGAAAATAAGTATAAAATGCGTATTCTTCATTACTTTTAAGGAGTATATTCAGATATATAAATCACTCCAGGGAAAGAAAGAATTATAAAAATTATTTCGAAATCTATAAAATACAGTTTGAAAATCGAATTAGATTTCAATAGAACATACATTTTCATCACGATAAAAATAAAAAAACCTATGAAGAAATCAATATCAAATACTGAGTCTAATGAATACAAATTTTAAGTTTATGAATTGAAAGAAAAATGTATGACAGTTCAGTTTATATAACAAACGATCAATCAATTTCAAAAGACAATTCCAAACAAATATTTTGAAATCAATTAATAAATGATTCTTAAGAATGAATTTATTTTTAAAAATATCAATTAATAATAACTGAGTTCAAGTTATAACAGATTGATTTTAAAAGTAACGAATATTTACAAACATAACAGTATTAAATTCATTGAACCAAAAATCGATGAAAATAAACAAAATAAAAAATGAATTTACCAAAGATATTGGATGAAACGAAAGAAAAGAGTCAAAATCCGACAAATTATCTGAAATGATCCTGATGCCACAAGAGAGGGAGGTAGAGAGATACACTAAATTGTGGTAAAAGAGGAAGACCAAGCGAGCGGGTACAAACTTTTTTAAGCAAGCCGCACTACATCGACGTGGCTGGCTGCGTCGGCGCCTGGCCGATCGACCCCTGGCTGCACAAAAATAGCAATATCCCTTTGTCGCTTTCCCTTGTAATTCGAACGATCAAAACGCCGACTGCACCTGGCGGCGGCGCTTCACGTTTGCTCGCCCCGAGAAGAGGTCGACATTCGCTTTTCTCTCTTACTCTTCTTCCTTCCACCCCACTACTGTCTATTTGACTAGCTGGCTTTTTCGCTCTTATTTGTGCGACGAATTTTTATTGACGGTTCTTCCTATGAGGCATTCGATTGGCAATCGAATTTCAGAAGAAAAAACATTGCTCCGAAATTTCTGAAAGCGTTTTTTCCCTACAATTTTTGTGAATATAGCTTTCTGTTGCGTAAGCAGTATTTTTTGTTTTAAAGAAAAAGAAATGTTTTTAAATCAAATTTTTGCTGGGATCCGCCAAACTTATTTTGGCTGATGAGGCTCGATGATAATATATAACTCGATATCTATAGATTTTTATTTTAGTAAAATATTTTTTTAGATTACTCGATATACATATATAATTTTCTTGCAGGAGATA
Organism: Torymus sinensis; assembly: GCA_030522985.1. Lineage (NCBI taxonomy): Eukaryota > Metazoa > Arthropoda > Insecta > Hymenoptera > Torymidae > Torymus > Torymus sinensis. Next base: position 3,458 of record JAPYZP010009484.1, read on the forward strand.
TCTACCACATTATTTTGACAGGTTGCATTACCTGCTACCTCATTCCTGTTTTATTTTTATTTCTGCAAAATATGTCAATCATTTTTTTTTTTTAATTTTGAAACCCTATTTTTTCATTAATATATACGCATCAACATGTACGTGATATCATATACTTTTTGTGTCTGTTATTCGAATACCAATATTTAATATTTTCGACGGAATTTTGTTATATAACTTTACGATAAAGACAAATTTAAGCTGACGTGTAAATTAATAAATAAAGGTGAACATATGTCAAATAAAAATGTCTGCAATATCAAGGTAATTTGTCAATGAATGCGAAATGTAATCAATGTTTATTAAACGCGGGAAAATACCCTTTTAATGTTTGGTTTAACTCTTGTCTATTCATCAATTTGTAAAATAACCACTTACAAACTGATTTTTATTACGAAAGTAATGTAACTCGAATTCGTAGTATGAATACAATGTTGAGTTTTGCAAATAATAATAATACTAATATTAACAGAAACTCTATTAAAATTAAGATAAATCCATTGATAGCAAAACACAACTTAAAAAATCAGCTTTGAAATCACTGCACCGGATTCACCGCGACCACTTTTTTTACATAGCGCCGTCCAAACAGTAAAATGTCTCACCAGCCTCGGAGAGCGCTGACAACATGAGGAAAAACGCTGCTTGTGACTGAAACAACGAAAAATGCTGCAATGCTCTCTCTCTCTCTCTCTTCTTTTCCTGCTGGCACGAAAGTGTAGGCAGAAAGAAAAACGTTAAAGTCGAAGCATTAGCGTTACGCTCGCCGCGGCGAGCTTTAGTTCCCCGCGGGCCGTGCCACGCGAATACGTGACACGCGAGCGTTTAGGGAAGACCCGACGCCGGTGCAATGGAGAGCGACAGAGAGAGAGAGATAGAGAGAGAGAGAGAGAGAGAGAGGGAGAGAGAGAGAGAGAGAGAGAGAGAGAGGGAGAGAGAGAGAGAGAGAGAGAGGGAGCGAGAGAGGGAGAGAGAGAGAGAGAGAGAGAGAGAAGAGAGAAAGAGAGTTAGAAAAAGAGAGATAGAGATAAAGAGCAAGAGAGGGAAAAGGGTAAAAATAACAGAAGCTCGGCATAAATTAAAGTGAAGGACCGACACCACCGAGGTAAGACTTGCCCTGCACTAGCAATGATGAGCATTTCAGCAACGTGTTCTGCCTTGCTTTTTCCCCTACCTCTTCGTGTTCTTACTTTTTCTCTATTTTTTCCCCCCTCGCGTAATTCAGCCATCCATTTTTGCGCACTGCATTCTGGCGCGCGCTTTTTAGCTCCACGACGTCTCGCCCGCGCGCGAGAGCTGGATATTACGCTTACGTGCACACGCGCGAACTTTTCCATCTTACTTTGTCGGATCCATAATGGAATACATTAACCGTAGACGTGTACATGTATACGCATACCTATATACTCACATACCGTCGGCAGTGTTTATTAGTGAGAGAGAAGCGAGTTTTAGCGTGAGAGGAATATGTACCAGCGATGATAGAAGCGGGTGGGTGAAGGGAGAAAATATTAGATGAATAATTGATCGATTGGCGCTATTTGTTGTGCTGCGGGCCCTGGGAAGAAATTCATCGGTATATGAAATGGCCAAGAAGTTAGAGAATAGCTAGTAAAACTGGCTAATTAATGACTATGATGAAACGATTTTTCGATCATTATTTGCCTATTTCTTAGATTGACGTCACAGCAAAATATTCGCATTTGATTTACTTACTAATTCTATCGTATATTAAAGAGTATTAAAGTGCATTGGATGGCTTACCAAAATATATAAATAAATAACATTAACTAAAAACTCATTTGTTGTACTCCTGCTATGAATAATTCAGCCAAACTGTTATTTCTCCATCTGATTATGTCTCTCTCACTCCTTGTCACAACAGCAAGCCTTCTACTAGTCATTTCCAGACTAAAGAAACTGATCAGTTTTAATAACTTTAAAATACTCAAGAACAAGCTTGTGCACTTGTCTTCGATAAACACATTCTATTTTTCAATCTATTAAATTGCCATATAATAGGGAAAAAATTAAGCGTTTCAGTGGGAGCTAGAAACTTATAGCAAGTTTCTAAAATAAATAGTAAGTTATTAGTTATAAAATATTTTGGATTTCCACCAGGGTAGAGTTTTATTATTGATATTTGAGGTTAGTTTTTTTAAATAACTGATTTAGTTCAATATAACTGATGAAACATAAAATTTTCTTCATGTTGTGTTGAAATATTATAAATATTATAAATATTTCATAAATTAAAAAAGGAATAATGTCTATCTGTTAAAAATTTGTTAATTCTCCTTCCTTACTTCGGTTTGATTTGAAACATAGCCTTATTGTTGGCGATAAATATTATGGTAATAAAACGGATGCGTTATGATTTTGGACATAATATACGCAAAAATACGTGGTCATCAAAATATTATTGTAGCTAATAAGTTTTGCTGTTAAAAAAATTCATTTAAAAACTTTTCGAGAAGATTCTCCTGGTCTTGCAATTGCATCGTTCTTATTTTTTCATTTATTGAAAAACTATGAAGTATAAGTCACTTAAACTAGAGATACAATAAAAGTACGGATATACTTTTCATGCGTGCGGATGTACACTTTTGAAAGTTCATATACTTGTTCAGAAATTTTCTACAGTTAATTTTTTGTGTTTGTTTTTTCAAACTTTAGACCGCAAGCTAAGTTTTGTATATTTTGAGAGTACCAAGAAATCGGCAATACTCCGGAAACATTCTCCCTTTATAATGAAAATTAAAGTTTCTGATGCGAATGCAACAGTAGTTAGAAAGTTTTGTATATCTTTTTCAACCCGTTGTTTAACAGGATAAATAAAAGAAGGATAGGTACTTTCATAGAAAAGCGAAGTTGAGTGTTCTAAAGTCAGTAAATAAAGCTCTTCATATTGAGTAGCATTTGATGTAAATCCTTTACCGTTAGTTTATTGAAGAGAAGGAAACAAAACAAAAAGAGCGTTTTCAGGCCTTTGATCAAACTACGGCCTGATCAGTTCCTGATTAGGCTGATGGGGTATTTTGGGTCAGGTCCTAACTGAGCTATCTTAGAAAGTCCGAGCTGATTCTAGAAAACGCGGAAACACAACTATTTTACGTTCTTATCACAAAGCTTCCTCCACGAGGAAGTAATAGAATCGTAAGATGCAATAACAACGTAAAAGATAAACTTTACTTTAAGTTTCAAAGATATACAAATATAATCTATTCCTAGTTTCACCTTTTTCGGAATCAATCTATTCTATACTCTATATTCTACACTTCACATGCGCAGATCTACGTATTTATACGATGTCTTCTCGCGATCCTTCGTTAATTTTGCCGCATGCCAAGAAGTCTCGCTGTGAGTGACTCTTCTTTCACCCCTCGAGCTGTTTACGCACGAGGATCAGGTTTTCCCCTCGGATTTTACAGGAAGCCACGCGCGAGTGGCGCTTATTTAATCACCACTGTAGGGTAAACGTTAGACGGACAGAATCCGCTTTTTCTCCCTGCGCCAAGTGCGCACCCGCAATTGATTTTTATGAATTTTATGAGTTGGTTTTAATAATACGAATTCGGAGGCTTTTACCGTCGATACATGACGATGAAAAAAGATGTTTCTTTTTTATCAGAGTATATTTGTACACGTTATTGCTCTGGGTATTTATTTGAATCCACTTTCTGGGTACATACGCCGTGAAATATTTATCAACTTTTAAGAGATATTAATTTCAATTTTAAATCATGGGTCAACAAAGCGAATCAAAACACATGATCCTTTTTCAGGGGAGTAATTTGATCGAGGAAATTTCAGAACTAACGGTACACGCTCCGATTGATCGGCTGCTGCAATAATGGCAAGCTACAGAATGCCGCAACTTATTGGTAAACAAGAGCGTACTCAAAGATTAATGTATTTCCAGCAGTACCGGTAGCAGCGAACTTGCTTTGTTTACTCTTTTTATGGTTTAACCATAGTAGAAATGATTCAACTTTACGAAATGGCCAAGAAGTTAGAAAATTGATTAATAAATCGCTATGATGAAACTATTTTCCGACCATTACTTTGCCTATTTATTAGATTCATGTAACAACAAAATATTCGTATTTAATTTACTTACTAATTTAATATAAATGAATAACATTAATTAAAAAATCATTTGTTGTACTCATTCTACGAGTAATTTAGCAAAACTTTTATTTCTCCATCTGATTCTGCCTCTCACTTGTCATAACAGCAAGCCTCCTACTAGCCATTTCCAGACTAAAGAAACTGATTAGTTTTAATACCTTTAAAATACTCAAGAACAAGCTTGTTTTTTGTCTTCGATAAACTCATTCTATTTTTTCATCTATTAAATGGCTGAATAATATGGGGAAAGGCGTTTCACTGGGAAATAGAAACTGGACAGTTGAAATTCTCATTTCATAGCAAGTTTCTAATATAGTCAGTCATTAGTTATAAAATGTTTTCATTTCCACCAGGAAACTTCACACAATATAAAACGTTGTTATTTACAGTAAAATACATTTTCTTCGTTCAGCAAAAAAGGAAAATAGTAGAATTAAAAATTACCTATAAAATATAGAATATTAAACAATAAATTTACTTTTTTATATAGTAATAAATATATTTTGGACAGTCACTTATAAATTAAACCATTTGTTTCTCATCGATCTAATCTATTATGTGTTCTATTACAAGATAGTTTTCAAATGTTCCTCGAGTATTTGATCCAAATTCTCGTTATTGCTCACTGGCCCACAAATTTGTACACTTGACTTCGAAAGCTCTTATTCAACGAAACGGCGGAATGAATCGATACCCTTTTTAAAAGTTTAACTTTGACTTTGAGAAACGAAAGGGCTAGAGTTTATAAAGTACCAAACGTGTTCCAAAATAAAATTTTCCAATTTTCAACTATTTATTCAACGACAAGAAAGTCGTTTCGAAAAACTTTAAAAAAAAAATTGATTAAACCTGTTTAATGGAACGAAACTCTGAAACTCATTCCAACTTTTGGAGATCAAAAAGAATGACAACCATAGACATAAACCTCCCTTAAAATAAGCTTTTCAGACAACGAAAAAAATCTACCCCCTACGTAGGAAAAAGTCGCGAAAAGCAGACACTAAATTAGAGGACACGCCGAAAAATATCGCGTCGCGTCTATGTCAATTAGAGAGACGTAAAACAGCCCTTCTTATTTTGTTTCCCAGCCGGTTTTTTATATCCCCCTTCAAAACAGTACAGGCAGGGCGAGAGAGTCAACGGGGCGAGCAAGAGGAGGTCAGAGGCTTTCCGAACGAGGGATAGCGAGTGAGAGAGTGAGAGGGAGAGACAGTATTGCGGTATCATTCGAGGCACTTCAAAGTACGTGGGTGACCCCCTTTTTGCCACGTCGAATTAGCATGACAAAGACGCTTAAACGGAATGACGCATTATGTTCCGAGCGCGCCCCATTCGAGTCTTCTTACGAGGGGGGAGAGGAGCCGTGCAGTGTATTTTATTTAAAATAGCACCTGTTACGCAATAAATCTGTTTTAGCAGTATTATGGGGTTTTCCCGGAAGAGTAATAATTTGTATGTTTATTTGTACCCCCGTAGAGATGTTGAAATATGCGCTGCACTAAATGTGGTAGCTTTTATAGACTTGAATAAGCAGCTTCTATGATTTAAGGTGAGGAATTATTTGATAAAACAAATACATCTGAAGTGATATCAGAAAAATATGCACACAAGATATTATCTTTTTTTATGATTTTTATATAATAAAATAATTGAAATTATGTTTAAATTTTTGCTAATGACATTTAATTAAAACTCTAAATCTAACTTAACATTTTTACTGCGGCTAATGCATAAAGTCGTTTCCCTTTTTTAAGGTTTTGAGAAATATCGCAATGGACCGTAACAATTTTGTTATCATGAATATTTCATTAATATATGGGTCATGTTGCAGTGAAAGTGTTAATCTTAAGAACAATAAAAAGAATTGAATACCTATTAGTTTGCAAATATTTTTCCGACTTATTTGTTACGGTCAGATAATTACACTTATAACATATGTATTACTTAAGTTCACATCTTTTATTTTTTTATATTTATATCTCCTTTTTACACATAGTTTGAACAATACTGCAGTTTTAGAAATAATAGTGCTACACAAAACCGCTAAGTATCTTCAAATAAACAGCAGTTCATCCTCAATTATCCAGGAACAATTCATCAAAAGTACCTTGAATCAAAATGCAATAACAGCGTTCCAACGAGCTGTGACACACCGGGGACTCGTCCTCGTGAATTAGCATGACCGGGAAGAACACGTACAGGATGAGGGGAAAAGCCACGATATGTGTGCGTGAGTGTGTGTGTGTATGTGTGCAGTGTCGTCGAATTTTCGGACTCCCTTCCGTCGCCGACGTCGCCGCTGCCGCCGCTGCAGACAACGGGCGGTCGCGAATGGAAGCCTCGCATAATCCGGCTGTTACTACTCGCACATCAGCTGCTCGCTTGTGTTTGCCAAGCGAATTTCCTCAGATGTTACATACGCCGGCGCTACGTGTTCGCGCTCATGTAGGACCGGGGCTGCTTTACGTCCTCTATAAAGCAGAATATGGGAAACTGAAGGTACGCTCCGGGGCCTGGATACAGGCGTGTGCGTGTGTGTTATGAATTCGAGAAATGGTATAGGTACACGGAGTATAAGACGGTGAAACAAAGAAAAGACTTTTAAAAGGGAGGTCATGCTGCTTTAATGTTTTAACGACTTTTTAACGCTGTATTTTAAGAAAGCTGTGTTACATTAGAAACAGGCAGTTACGGTAAAATGATATGTTTTCGATAATTTTTCGAATAGAAATAGGATTGTTCCCTGATTTTTCTAAATTTTAGAAGATTATTGTAAATCTTACGGAATTTACTATCGTGGGTAGTGTTAAAGATTTTTATAATATTTCACAACTTTATAAGATAGTTTTTCACTTTAATGTGATTAAGTATCATCACATATGAATAAAAGAATAGATACAGCGCATATTTGTATTATTTATGTTGAATTTTACACACGTATTATGCTTTATCGTGCAATTATAAATTTAACCTACATATTTATAAGGGGTAGGAGTCATTTTCATTCGTTTCAGCCGCTTAATGTAATAAGTAAGATAATAGGACCATTACTTTTCATTCAGATATTATCCATTTTAAAAATCTGGGTCTCTGCGTTAAACTTTGTTATATAAAATAAATTAAGAATGATAATATTTTTGATTTGATAGCCATAGATAAATTTGTATAACATTATTTATTTTCATGCTATAACTTTTTTCGATGTTTAATTGGATATGTACATTTACTTTCATATTGTTTCGTTTTCAATGTGTACCACAATCAGTAGCAAAAATACTTCGAAAATAACACGACTTCATAATAGTTTTATTTTACATGCTGTAATTGTCAAACATTTACCGATATTCCGTGTTATTTACCTTTCACGTATATAGAAGCTAACAAACGATCAATTTTCTGTTACTCATTGTAAAATTTCAGCTTGTATTTGTTAGCTACTGTATTTACAATAGATGAGTTTTCTGTAATAGATATTTTTAACTAAAATTTTCATTATTGAAAAGACTTTATTTTAATTGAGTGTATAAAATAATATTAACTGTGTACACTTGATTAATTGTTTTCTGTCATATCAAGTTGGATCAACTGCTGGGATTATTAACGAGTACATTGTGTAAACGTAGCGTAGGTGTACTCTCTCTCTCTCTCTCTCTCTCTCGCTCTCTCTCTCTCTCTCTCTCTCTCTCTCTCTCTCTCTCTCTCTCTCTCTCTCTCTCTCGCTCTCTCTCTCTC
>JAPYZP010009489.1:0-11324 GCA_030522985.1 Torymus sinensis
CGATTCTCATAGCCGATTTCCATTCCTGCCTGTACGAAAGCCACTACTAACGGTGTCTTCCAAGGTGATTCCTGAAAAATAAAATGAATAAGTAATCGATTATAACTTTTGTGATGCATCCTACTTGTGTTATTCAATTTCAAATGTATTAGGCATCAACATCTTTGCAATGACTAATTACAGTTTATATAACTAATAAAAATGTTCTAACAACACAAAATCAAATGCGAATTTCAGTTTTTCTTTCTTCCGGAAGTTCAACAAAAAAATTGTCGCTTCAACTTTTATAATCTAAGATTTGCCATTCGAGACTTGCAAATCATAAATTATAGTAAACTGAAATTGCGTCGACTGGAGCTGCAATCACAATGCTACTTAGGACTCTTCCTCAAATAAGGATTCCGATTATCCTCGGACTTCTTGAAGTAGTAGAGCGCCTCGTCGTAGCCCCAGCCTGGATTGCCCGCGGCCTCCCAGTGTTCGTAATCGTGTCGGTTGCCCCTCACGTACAGCATGTAGTTAAGAACGCTCGAGCCGCCCAGTACCTTGCCCCTGGGCCAGTTGCATCTCCCGCCCTTCATCGCCAGGCAGGACCTTCCGTTCGGCTCCGTCTTGTAGCTCCAGTCGAGCTTGGTGAGCTGCAGGTACGCCGCTAGCGAGGGCACATCCGTGATCTCGTTCTCGTCGGGGCCGGCCTCCAGGAGCAGGACCTTCCACTGCGGCACCTCGGACAGCCGGTTGGCGACGACTGCACCGGCCGAGCCACCGCCAATCACCACGAAGTCGTATTTGGCGTCCAGAGGATAGCGATTGATCGGCCGGCTCTCGGGATCTAATTGGGGGGAAAAAAAGAGAGAAGAAAAGCCGTAACGGCCGTTCGTTAGTTCCGCTCGTCCTTTGACTACGACAGCGAGAAATCGTTCTCGCTCACGCGCGCGTTATTATTTTTGCTTTCCTCTTGCCGCCTTAATTTGTAATTGTTATATAAATGCATTTTTCTTATAATAGTCGTGTGTGTAGAGGCGTGCGGCGTCGTTATGTAAAGGTGAGAGACTCGCTTTTAACGATACACTGTATAGGAAATATTATTACATGTTTAATATCTTACTCAATCATGATGTCAAGGAAAATTATAATAGTCGATCAACGACTTTTATGCTTTTCACTTTGATGCTTGAAAAAAATAAATATTAATGACAGTACAGTGTTATATTTAGTAAACATGCAAATATGACACAAATAATCCAATAGAAATACTGCTGATAGCTAGGCCGACGGCATAAAAATATTTAATACCAAAACACTTTGGAATTAGCAATATGGAAAAATTGAAATATCCAGCTGATTAGATGCCATTTGAACGGTATTTCAACTTACAGGAATCAAATACATAGAAAGTTTCTATAAATGAAATCATTCTCTGTGTTATTATTTCTTAATATTTCTGTCTACTGCATAAAAATGGTTACATATTATTGGCACTAGATAATTTCTAGAAATTTAATTTCCCTAAAGTATTGCTTCTGAATCCAATCAAATTATGTTCTCAAGTTAATGGGAACATTACACCCGAGCTACATTTTATTAATTTCTGGAAAATATTAACGTTCATTGAAGATTTTACTAAAACTAATAGTATAGAGAGATAAGAGCGCATAAATGTGAAGTTACTTTTCTTTCAGAATTACTTTAATTTTCACACACGATGAAATCGAAAACATCTTATTTAAATCTATTACGGATTTTCTAGAAATAAATTAATTTACTAAATCAGATTAAAAATGTTGAAATACAAGACCAAAATATATCTTCAAAATTTGTACATCTGCCAATCGAACATTTACATTTATTTCAGTCCATACAAATTTTTTATAAACATGAAATATTTATCTACAAAAAATAGAATAAATCCCGATTTAATCGGCTGAATCATCGACTGCTACGGAGTGTAACTTTGAATATTCGGTCGGCGCGGTGTTTCTTTGACGGCCAAAGTCAAAACATTTTAAAACCCGTTTCAGCGTCTCGATAAGTTATTTTATTAGAAACGAAATCACGTGAAATGGGTAAACAACTCCGTCCCACGTGCGTCTCTCTCCCTCTCCTTCTTTATCAATCTCTAATCTCGAACTTTTCCGTGTTCAACTTTCCGAAACCTCATATCCGGCACATTTCGCGTGTACAACACGACAGGTCGTTCGCGATCGCCAGGAGGTATCGGTCGGCAAGATCCTCGTCAATCCCCCAAGTCCTTTACCTAATTGATCATAGTGGTAGTAGGACAAGCCAGCGATGAGCAGAGGCACCAGCCAGAGGCCCGTCCCCACGAGACCGATCGCGCTCTTCAGCGCCGTCGTCACGATGATCGTGCTCAGCACCATCTCTCATCTATTGGGGGGGAGGATGACTCTCCTCGTGCTCTCGACTCGTGTCAGAAGTAGGCGTCCGGTGGCCTCGAGGCTCTCCGCACTTCCGCTGCACCGATCTGCCACGGGCGACTCGGATCGCGCATGTTACGAGCGAGGATGGCCCAGTGACGCGGTGGCTTCCATCTGCATTCTCTGCAAGCGAAAGCTGCAATTAGTATATTGAGAGTTATTTCGTATTCTGGGCGTGGACTGTGTGACATGCAGGAAAATATGGGGATAAGGTATTTGCATATATATTGAGTAGAAAAGCAAGGGAACTCTGCAGATATGTCAAACACGTATATATAATCTAAGGAAGGGTCGAGAAACGTTGACAATTTAATTCACAATCTGATCTTCCATCTTGTGCGGCTAATGTATATAAGAATTTAATGAATTTTAAAATAGTACGATAAATTTTTTTCATAATATACTAAATTATGATGTTGCTTTATTTTTTTATGATTTTGAAAAATAAGTTACACAAATTTTAATAACTGACGGCTTAGAAACGAAAAGGGCACATAACTTATGTTAACTGAATGGGCTGTGTCCTCTTTTCTTTTTTTTTTCATGCATGGCACTGAAAGTATGATTGAATATATGATTTATCATCTAGAAATATCCGGAATGACTATTACAATGGACTATTTCGCTAGTACACATTGCAGTACGTCATTTCCTCAACAACCTCTAACTACACCTGAGCCCGCGGTTGATTTTAATCTATTTCGCATTCGTCAATCTTTCGACTTCCACGATTACCGACCTACACGTTCCTTTATAAGGCGCACCTCATAACAGAATATCCCTCGCAAGCGCAATCAATCCTCACCAACGACGACAGCCACACAAAACTCGACCTGACTCTATACGCAACAAGGCACACGCGGACATTACTTTGTGTTTTCGCGTTAGTTTTGGGTACCCAACCTTATCATTTGGGCGGCGAGGGGAAGCAGAGAAAGCTGCACACAGAGGAGAGGCCTTCGCCCGGAAAAATGCACATGTCTTATGAATTTATGCCTCGCGCGCGCGCGCTCAGTGCTAAAAGCGAGTAGAAAGCAAACTCCTTACGAATATATATATTGCGCTCGGCGCGAGCGGACCATTTCTTTCTTTTTTTTTTCTTCCATCACATCGAATGCTATATTTGCGCGCGCGCGCGAGAGCCGATATATTTTCGACGTTGGGCGGTGAAAGCTTCGCGCGCCGGGAACGAGATTGGCTAGGTATCGAAATTTCGACGAAGGCCGAAACTATTTGATAGCGCCGTCATCTCGTCGCTCATTTTTTCTTTTTTAATCGCACGCGGGCGTTGTTGCCATTACGGGCTATCCGAGCGCGCGAGCTGGCGGCGATTGTGTTGCGCTCATGCTTTTATGATATGATCGCAGCTAAGTGAACGGCACTAACGGCGCGAATCGATATCATTGTTAATTTTAGCTATGACCGTGCGGGAAAAATCAGCTCCGTAAGTGTTATGATAAGCTCGAAAAGAAAGCCCCGCTGCGATAACTGCGATTTTAGAAAGCCGTTGCGCGCGCTTGCGAAGTTTTTTTTTAGGTAAAAAGCGGTAGGCAGTTCGCACGCTGACCGTTCGAAAATAAGTAGTGCGAAGGATGCGTTATTAAATGATAATGCGCAATGTAAACGATAATGGTATATCTGTAGATATGTTTCCCGGTGTTTTTTAATTGAATGTACAAAATAATCATCTGCCTCTTTTCGTCGTGCCAAGAGCTTTCTTGAATTTTCGTATAATTCAATGTTGATTAGAATATATCTTAATTGATTCTGCGAGACAATCAACATTTTTATACACAGAAGAAAAAAGGTTCAAGGAAATATGAAAGCTCCTTGGATCAGTGACAATGCTTAATAGCTATCCTTAAGATAAATCTAGTTTCTACAAATTTCGCATGATGACTCAGAGCAATTTCTACGATCTGAAACATGTTCACTTTTAGAGACGTTGTTCCAATCAACATAAATATAGAGGTATAAAAAACATTTGTAATCAGTGCGTGGATTTCTAACCCCCCTGTACAGTTATGTGTTCATTTTGATATATCTTTAATCGCTTTCCCGATAAACGTTCAAAACCCACCCGGCAATTGCGGTTTTCCTTTTCATTCAAAAGAAAATTTATCGCGCACCACTGGTTAATTTGCACTAATACAGCAGAGTGCATCAAGTCGTTACAACTCGTATCCTAAAATTATTGTTAAATGTATTATAATCGCGTTTTCCGTCGTTCAAAGCTCCTTCGACTAGTCCTCGCTACTATTTACAAGTGAAATAAAATATTACACACTAACAGTTCCACAATTTTATCGCGCTTCTATATATTATACAACATCGGACGCCGCATCCGGAACGTAGTAATCCTCGGTTCTTTTTTTTCGCAGACTCGCTGTCACATAAATCGTTCCCCGATGTCAGCAGCAATTACGACGCGCGTATAAAAAGTAAAACCACCGCGCGTTTCTCGTCACTCAATCATTTCTCCATCAGCGCGTGCGCCTACTCCTACTATACATGCATATAACAAACAACGGCGGTATGCGCGCCTAATGAGCTACTCGCGCCGAGCCACAAAAGACAAATAAACCGCGCCCCCCGCAAGACTTTAATTGCCCGCAGAATGCAATTCCATCACGCTGCTGCTGTGTGCGTGTGTGTGTATATGCTGAATTTACGACCTCTCCCCGTGTATAGGACCGATAATTTTACCGTACCGATAGAGAGCGAGGACGACGTCGACTTCCCGGTGACGATTCACCGAGCCTTTCCCACATTAATCTCTTTCGCGCGAAACTCGAGCGCGCGCGCGCGTGTACTTATGTGTGTATACTTACTCGCTCGAGAGATTGCGGCCGGAGGGGGAAAAATCGAAGCGGAGGTAATTTTGTCGGCGAGAGGCGGGAGAGATAGCGCGCGAGTTTTCGCACAAACTGCGGGATTCGGAATTTCTCAGGCGCCGTCGGATTTACGCGCGATTCCCCGTGGGGTTTGCTCTTCGTGTGCTCAACACTTTTTCTCGCATTGTTTCGTAATTGCGCCATATACTCAGCGCGATGCTTGTACAGCGGCTTTTGCTCTGCCGTTCAGTTTAATCAAAGTGCATGAACAAATCGGGAGTAGCGCGGTTATTAAAGGAAATGGCTTGATGGATCATTATATAATTGAAGACTTTATATAAATCCTAGGATTACTAATGATAATTACTAATTACTAACAATACTACTACAACTATACTACAACAATACTACAATAATATGACTACAATACAAGTACAATACTACAACCATACCACTATAATACTACAACAATAGTATTAAAATACTACAAATCTTACTAGTATTGTAGTAGTATATAGTTATAGTGCTGTACTAGTATTGTAGTCGTATTATTATAGGATATAATACAATACTACTACAATACTACATACTACAATACTAGTAGTACTACCATACTACAGACAATACTGCAATACTACAACATTACTACTACAATACTATAATAATACTACTAGAATACTACAACAATACTACTACATTTTTCCAGCGGTCTTACAGTCTTATAAATTAAATTAATTAATATTAATGGCAGTCAGATTGTCCTTGTTTATAATCATCCCCGTAGAATCTGAAATACAAAACTTAATTAAAACCTGGACAAAATATTGTTAGCAAAGGACAATACTTTTTGCAAAGATATTTTGCTGTAGCTGCTAACTATTCCGAACGTCGTCACAATGTAAATATTTACAATAAGAATGGATAATGATACTACATACAAAAGCACCGAATCAATACGCAGAACAAAAGAAAATAAAAATCGCAACGAAGAAGATACCCACCGCACCATGGGCTTACATCGACTCGGTACGCTACGATTCCCAGCCCAGACTACCCACAATTAATCGTCCCATTAATTTCCAGGTAACTGCAGTGCCGCCCCTTCCATTGAAACCTTATCTCTTCCCCCGAGCGCACGCGCGTACACCGGCAGCTATACTATATACTATATACTCGCCCGCAAGAACGACAACTGCCGGGTGCGATCGCGCTTCGATATCGCTCGAGATCATCTCGCACTACTCGAGTGCATTCCCCCATCCTTATATTCTCGCTCGCTCGGGTTGTTCCCGGTCGCGCGCGCGCGCACGCTGATCTCATAAAGGAGGCGAAAGGAGAAAGTGTTTCGCGTGTATGTAAGTACGCGCGCGCGCCTCTCTGCCATTCCGACAGCCACGAAAGTCACGGTTACGTTATATGCGCGCGCTACTCCCGTTCCTTTTTTCTTTTTTGTTCTACCCGCGCGCACCTACACACGATTTCACGGGTAAATAAATACACCTACGTGCGTAAGGAGCGCGCGGAAGTGAAGCTAGCGCGAGTGTAATCGCGATCGGAGCTGCGATCTGTTCCTTCCGCGCGAGGAGGAGGAGGATGGATTTGTCGACGCTGTTGATTTTTTTGGCGTTCGTGGAGGCGTGGTTTTTACTTCTCACGGGCGGGGAGAGGGTGAATTAGTGGTTTGAGATAATTGAGGTTAGCGCGGGTGGCAGATAGACAGCGCTGGAGCGGAAAATTCGAGAGGTGATGAGAAATATAAGGTTTAATGGGAGAAAATCGCCTCACTTTCGTTGAATTATATATTGGCTCTTGCTAAACGTACGTCAGATGTAAAGTATATTAATTCAGAGTATAAATTCCAAAACACCTCGCTGTGATGTTTGTTTTGTTTTGCTCACGGTATTTCGATCGTATCAATGAACAACATTAAATTATGTGATAGTTGAAAATTGGAAAAATAATTAACGAATTGAAAATTGCGGTATCATGTGGTCTTAGATATATACGAATAGTGACTCACATTAAAGTTTTAAATAATTTAATTTATAAGCGTGAGTCGTTCTTGAAAGTAATGGGTTAGAAGCCGTGATTTTTACTCTCAAATCAGTATATTGTGGACTTTGAATTGATTTTGAAGAGAAATTCTTGGATGAAATGTATTTTTAAAATTTTCAGAACTCTATAAATTTTGTTACACGTAAATCCTCGAACGACATTAAAATTTATCATCACGATGTTGATAGTCGATTGCTGAACAATGATAAAATAAATAATTACTAAAAGCATAAAGTGCAAACTACACGTAGTACTATGTTGACAGTGAATTTACAAGCTTTCATAAACTTTTTAGCAAACACTTGTCTCATTAAAGCACCGATAATGCAATAATCACCGCCTTTGTGCTATCAGTTCAGTCGATCTAGATACCTATAAGTGGAATTATGCCACATTACTTTTAATATCCATTCCATGCCTCGTAATAAACTTTTTTCACACCTATAAAACGGCATTCGATCATCCGCGCAAAACACGCAGACCCTTCCCATAATTATATACACACGCGGAGATCGCGCGTGCGCGCGTGCGTGTGTCACAAGATTAAGTAGCATCTTGTGCATAAATGAGCCAAGTTGTAATTGCACAGTCGCGCGGGGAACTCGTCTGCGCTAAGAAAAACGTACTTAAGAGACTTTTTTTACGAGCTTTCGCGCCGCACGATAATGACTGCTATCAAAAGGGGCGCGCGAATTCTTAGAAAATTATTAGCTTCGATCGATGCCGGGCGCACGTTTATATATGCGCGAGTTACGGCGCGCCGAGTCCAATAAAAGAAGACGGAAGAAGAATTTTTGAGAAGTGAAGCAAAATTGAATTTAATTGGAGGAGAAATTTTTATTTTTTCTTTCCAAGCACACTGTAAACGTGATAAACGATAATGCGGAGATACTTTTGACGGTGTAATAAGGTGATGGTACTTTGTTGGAGATAGTCTGGGGTTTTACGTAACTCCGTGGTGAGACACGCTATGCGTTTCTCCGAGTAAAATTTCGAAAATCAGAATTTCGAAAAAAAATAAAAAAAAAAAGTAAATAACCTCTGGTAACATATTCATGATCCTTTTTGTATACAGAAGGGAGAAAAATTTATTTGTAAACTTTACTTCTTTTATAAGACTATCAAAATTCTCTTTCTTTAAGAGTGGAAAAAAACTATATTATTATTATTTTTTTAATAATATACTTGATTGAAAAAAGAAACACATTTTTAGTCTTAAAAAATTCAAATATTCACGCTTTTTTTAAATAAAACCAATCGCATCGATTCTTTAAATGAGCCACTACTTCCAATCATCACTTTTTAAGAGAAAAATGTATTATTTTCATAGTACTACTAGGACACACTCGACATGTGAGATTTTTATTTTTTAAATAATAACTTCTAAGATTTTTGTAACAAATTTTACTTTTCAAATAATAATTTTTATTATTTCTGTAACAAATTTTACTATTTGAAAAAATAGTAATTTTTGTGACTGGTGAAACGAAATATCACAGTATCAGTTCATTTGCTACAAAAATAATAAAAATTACAATTTCAAATAGTAAAATTTGCTACAAAATAATAAAAATTACTATTTAAAAAGTAAAATTTATTACAAAAATCATAAGAATTACTATTTAAAAAATTAAAAATTCCACATGTCGAATGTGTTCCAGCGCTACTATAAAAATAATAAAAAATAAAATATAAAATAAATAATAATTTTTCTTATATAAAAAATGTAAAGTTTACAAATAAATTAATCAGCGGTACGCTTTGATTTGCTGTTTACATTGTTTACTCTAAAATCGACGATTCCTGCGATTCGCTTACATTTTGTGCTTCGCCATTACATTTTTGTAACCTTATAACCGTAACAAGAAGTTTCTTCTGATCACGAGTGTAGGTGAGCGATTTCTCAGCGGCTGCATTGATTTACGATAATAGGAACGAGCGTTCATCAGGTGCGGTTAATTGGATGCTTGTTTAGACTTCTCTTGATTTTCTCTTTATATTTTTTCAATGTACAAAACACGAACAGTGTGTGCTTTTACTCTCGATGACGATTTTTCAAATGCATACTGTTTATTTAGAAATTTAGACGTAGTTCGCAATAAGTATGTTATTATATAAAGTAAGCTTTTGTCATTACTTTTTTTTTTCTTTTTTTTTTGAAGATTTGTGTTAACAATTTTATAACAAAAATGGTATAAAAGTAATTAATTTTTCCTGGCATTATAAAAGTGAATATTAATTAATAACATTCGCACAGTCGCGCGTATCGAACAATCGCGATGTATTTTTTAATTGGCTCTACTTACATTTTTATAGATTAATTTTGCTTCTATCTAATCAATTAATACAACATTAAAATATATATAACAATCAGGGAATTGTAGAGATAAAATTAATTATAAGATCGTTGAATAATTATACCATGATCGTGTGGAGGAAATTAGCGATCGACACGCAAGATTTTATCGAAGGCATTTTCAACCGTCACGGGTCTTTGAAAAGCGTATTCAATTATAAGTATTAACATCGGCATAAAGAAGCGAAATATTCCTGACGCGTAAGAAAAACGTGACGCAACGATGGAAAGTGCTACTATCGGTAGTGCAACCTCATAACGAACAGTTGGCGTGCTTATGAGAGAAAAATGCTGTCCAATACAATTACGCAAACTTTCTTCGCGGAGGAGTCTGATTTTCGGATTACTTATGTCAAGCGAAATGAGGGAAAAGAGAAAAGCAGCTTTAAAATTACGCTTGATGTTCGTTACGAAATTGAGACAAAGGTAGAACACGATTATTATAAATATTTATAAATAAGAAGTTTGCTATATATTGAAAGGCAATGAACTTGCACTATGAAACGCTAAATGAATATTTGCATCGAAACAAGTACTTGCTGCATAGCAGAGAATTCCAAAGCAACTTTTTCCTACAAAACTAAGAACTAAATTCATTTTATGAAAGTAGCACCCTTATTTTCATTAATTACGTGTTATTTACAAAAGAAACGAACAAATGTTTCTAGCACAATGTGGAACGACAAATTCCCTATTTAAAACACTGTCTCGTTGAATCGAATTGGTGCTACTGTAAAAATTCTAACCATGATCGACCCACTTCCTGGGATTAGACGTTGTTACAGCATTGCAAAGGTGTTAAGTATGAGCAAGTTACGCCCCGATCGGTAAACTGATGCCAACTACTTAGCACGCGCGCATACAGCGCTTTCACATATTATTTCAAGATGTCCTACATTTGCGTACAATTCATCATTCAGTCTTCCGGAGCTGTAATAGTTTCTCCAGCCTGCGTTGTAATTTCGCTTACGTTATTTTGCCATTGTGACGTCACTAATGACAACTAATAACCAATTTTTTTCTGTTTTTTTTCAAATTTCATCTCTCTAAACCTGCTTTGATTCAGCTGACCGTAATTTCGTAAAACATTCCAAGCCTAATATACAACATCGTTCCAATCTGAAATCCTTCAAAAACCTCTGAAAGCTCAAATTGTAAGCTTCTGTAGAATCTTAAAAGATACCAACATAACATTTCTCCTGTATTCATCTTCTGACTCGTCATTATCACACTCTGCACCATCATCTTCTGTGTAGTACATGCCCTTATAGCCAGGCAAAATAATCACGACTATGCGCAAACAGTACGCAGCACTATCGTATAAATCAGCTAAGTATATAGCGGCCACCGTCGTCTTGTCCGCGCCCGGCCGCGTACGTTGCTCCCCGCGCGTCAACTTGAACTCCCCGAGACTGATCTCGCACCCGTGTACACGCGGATAGTCGTCCCTGACCGTGGACTGCACTGCGCTACTGATGCAGGTTCTCCAAAACCGGCGGACCAGTTCTCTTAGCGCGCGCGCGCGTTTCTCTTTTCCTGCATCAAACACGTGCGCATGCCGCTGCTCTCGTGGATTTTCCGAGCAGCACACATCGCTGCTTTCCAAATTTTTTCCCCGTTGTATCACTTTCGCGTTTCCGC
>JAPYZP010009494.1:0-18625 GCA_030522985.1 Torymus sinensis
GCTCTCTCTCTCTCGCTCTCTCTCGCTCTCTGTCTCTACGTTTCAGTCTCTACGCCTGTCTCTCCTTTTATTTCTCTACGCCTCTGTCTCTACATCTTCTTTTCTAGTTCTCTGTCTCCATTTCTCTGTTTTGACGTCTCTGTTTCTATTTCTCTGTCTCTACGTCTCTGTCTCTATTTCTCTGTCACTACATCGAGATCTGTACGTCTCTGTTTGTCTTCCTCTGTATCTACGTCTATGTCTCTATTTCTCTATCACTACATCTAGATCTCTACGTCTCTACCTCTACGTATTTATCTCTAGACCAGTATCACCACGTCTCTGTCTCTAATTTCTGTCTTTACTTACTGTCTCTTCGTCTCGGTCGCAACTTCCTGCTGTAAGTTTCCAACTCTACGTTTCTGTCTCTACATCTCTATCTCTAGGTCTGTGTCTCCACGTGTCTGTCCTACGGTCTCTACGCCTCTGTGTTTACGGCTCGGTCTCTACGTCTGAGTCTCTATGTCTCTGTCTCTCCGTCTCTGCCTCTATGTTTTTGTCCCTACTCTTCTTCTCTACGTCACTATCTTGACGTCCCTGCCTCTATTTCTCTGCCTCGACGCCTCTATTATATAGACCTTTTGCTCTTTAAGTTTCGTACATTAACAGTAAATGTAGCGAAACAAAATAGATGATTGTAATATTTAATATAATTTCTAAAATTATTATCATGCTATATAAAGTTCTTTTAATTCTTCGTTATATTTCCGCAACGGAGATAAAATAATTTGTCCACCGTGACAACACATTGTTTTCTTTCGTTCTTCCTTCCCACATGGAGCAGAAAAAAATTCACGCATATAAGCCATTTCACCAAAATATGATGCGGCGAGATAGAAGCATCATGGTCCATGCGGCTAAATAAGTCGTTCTTCATCCTCACACCAAGATACGTCGTTCTTCATGCTCACGCCGAATTACGTTCATCTTCTGCTTGGTCGTTGAAATGATCGTCTTAGATTTTTCTCAGTTAATTTGCGAAAAATATCATTCAAAATACATGCCCTACATCATTCAAATACATGCCCTACGTCCACCGTGATATACATAGGAGCACCATGGCGGGACACACATAGCGTGTATTGTAAGCCGAAAAGGCCCAAGCAGAATTTGAGACGGGCCGATAATTAAGCGGGGAATGCCCAGGCAGAATTTGAGACGGAACTAGGAAAGTGAAAAAACTAATAGCTACGATTTATAATAAAGAGAAGCTAATGAGGAGCCGATGAGGAGCGTGGGAAAGCGGGGGGTGGGGGATCGGAGGGAGAGCGACTGTTGACCGGCTTTAAATTTTTACTTTTGAGAGGGAAAAAGGGGAGCGGCCCCTACCAATAATTGAGGGGAACGGATGGCGAGCGGCGGGGAGCCCGGGAGTGGGAGGGGGGATGGGGATCGGCACCATGAAAAAACGCTGTTTCTAGTGACATTTTTACGTTAGTTTGGGGAGTGGATGAGGAGCGGGAGGGAGTGGCTCAGTCGTAAGAAAAAGTGCTTACATCTATATAGTATAGGTAGATATATATGACAGTCTCTGTTAAATCGAGAAGTCAAAAAATAGATTTTCTTGAAACTCTCAGGAAATGTTCTTTTACTCATTCTGGATTTCCATGAATTTTTTTAGATTTTTTTGACCCATAGTTTTGAAGATATAAAGGCCAAAACCTGAATTTTGATGATTTTTTGCATTTTTTACCGATTGTCATTAATTTATAACTCCTCAGGGAAGCATTTTTCGCGATAGACACAAGAATAGTTTTTGTAAAATTTTCTTAGCTTTTCAATAAAAATACTTTTAATGCCGTACGTTCATGCTTTCACTTTCGTATATGCAAATGAAAGATAAAAATTAAAAATTTAAAAGTCTGATCCGGACCTCTACCCAAAAATTCGTGGAGATACCTTTTGATTGTCCAAATGTGTCCATATCAATCCTGTAATGATTAACGATCGCTTGTAGATCTAAACAAATTCATTTGTCATGATTTTTTTTAAAAGTGGTACACAGGTTTGAAAAAAATATAATTAAATTCTATGAACAATGACAAGAAAAAAGTCTATGTAAGATATTCCGCAATTTTTCTTCATTTTTGAGCTAGAAAATCGCGAACGGTACACAGCATCACGGCATGAACGTGCAAGAATATTGTTACCGCCATCTTGAACGTCGCGTATATTTTCAAAACCCACCGTCGCGTGAAATCTGGTCTGTCTGTTCTCGCATTATGATCGCAAACATGGGTACCGTAATGCTCTCGCGTGATTTCTGCACGACACAATTTATTCCCGCGGTCTTTGCGAGCGCATTATTGAAGCGCATAATATGATCTCTTGAATGTATGGAATGCCGAACGCTTTTTGCAGCCTAATTAGGCACTGCAGCTGAGCGACAGTGTTTATCACTTCTACGATCGTACATGTCCGTCACAATTTACACCACGCTCCTCTCGCGTGCCATGCAAGCGGGGATGAGAAAATGTGAAACGTTGTCCGGCATGTTCCCGCTAATTACGCCGCTCACCATGTAGCGAAGGCAGAAAAGTCGGTCGCTGACGGTACAGCACTCGCAATAGCCGACGATGCCAGGGGACGCAATCGTATTTTCTCGCCCACTATCTTATTTCAATGCGCAGGTGCATTGAGATGGAATTTCAGGTTCATCAACCAAGCCCTGTAAGACGCCACCTACCTACGACGAGGCAACTCAGGACCACATGTGATAATATGGCAGCGACAATTCACACTCGCGCCTACCGTCATTCAATTTTCATCAAATTAAATATTGTATAAAAAATTATTAACAATAATTTTATGGGATTTTAGCAAAAATAAATTCCAAGCAAACATAAATAAAATGTCCAAGAGCAATAGATTAGATATAGAGAGGAAAGTGATGAGATAGGTGGAGGGGTGAGGGGAGGGGTCGGTGGTGCGGATGTGGTGGGGAGTGGAGACGGGTCGAGATCGGTTGAAGTCCCCTTCAAAATAACGTAGAGTTTGGAAGAATTTAAGGGTAATATGTGGTGGGGAAGTGGATGGGGCGTGGAGGGTGGTGAAGGTGGATTTTAAGGCCTGCGCCTATATAATATAGGGAAATATGTAGCTTGATCCAACTACGCGACTTCGTCACGGTGGAAGAAATGGAGGATTTTCTGTTTGCTGACAGTGACAGTGAAATGCCATTGATGGATTCTGGGGAGGTTGGAGCCAACCCAGAAGAGGTTAAAGAGGCCCTAATCTCAACACCGAAACCAATGAACAACGAGAGGGACTTCATGCCAGCAGAAGGAGAAAGCGGCGATCCACAACATCCACCTACGATTTTGGACCAAGGAGACGTTACGCAGACCGTCAGCTACATGCGAAGTTCCCCGAACTCTTGTACTACCCGTGGGTAGCGGAGATACCCTAATCGATCTCCTACCGTCCAGCGTATCGCACCTCCTACCGCAACACCTACCGATACCCCCCTACAATTAGAGTATCCCTCCACTAGCACCACAACCACCAAGCCAGTAATTGATCGAAAGTTGTGAGATACTCAAAATCGCACACTACTCCCCAGTTGAAATCACGGGTAAATAGCAACCATAGGAATACGGTTTCTGAGCCATCGGCTTGCCTTGGAACATGCTCTTGTCCCCCTTGCCAAAAATTAAACACATTTGCGGAGCCCAAAATAAATAAGAAGCCAAACAGGGAAATATATCAATCGGCACACTTGGCAAGAGTATACTCGCCAAAGAGAACGGAAAGACGTGATCTCTCGGAAAGGTAGCAGAGAAGAGTCGGGTTCGAAAGGCCGGAGCCGAAACCTCGCTCAGCTCGTCCTAACGTCAAGAAGGTGGTCACGATAACCGAGAGAATAGTCAGCGACCCGCTGCGCGGTGAAGTACCTCTGCGAAGAGGCGATGATATATTTTTCTATCGCGCGGCGGGGACGCAGACCCTCTCGGAACCTGAGAATTTATCGCTCGAGGTCCCAGATTGAGAGAGCAGCAGGGTGGATTAGCTGATTTTGTAGTTAAGGTAGATAATGGGAATTCCGCGAAAATGAGCGTGAATATAGCTCACCCCGCTGCGACTCAGACGCGCGGCTCTAGACCACCCTTAACACCTTACCCTAACCTCGAGTTACCACCTACCCCCTAGTTGTTCCAAGCAGGACTCATTGGCTTGGTGCTTGGCTCATTTCCAGCCCCTCAAGTGGAATATCTCGGCCATTTATACCATAGTTGCTGAGCATCCCGTTCCGCCCACCTCCCGTGGTCCTCATAACCGCCCCGAGCGTATCCAGAGAGATACCGACTCTCCTGGATTTTCAGGGACTTGGCTCATTTCCCATTTGCCGATGCAATCGTTCCCTCCGTCAAGATAGACGGAAATAGATACCAGTCCCGCCTTGGGTCCATTGTGTCAGACTCCCCCTTCACGAGCAAGAGGTAGAGCACGACTAGGGAGCCAACGGGGGTATGAGGTTGATAGACAAACGCGGAGGTCTCGTTCCCCAACGTCGAGGAGGAGCGCTGCATCGGACACTGCGTCTGAGGGCTGCGTGTTGGCATTGTGGGAGAGATGGTCATTGATATCGGTCGTACCCCTACACGTGGACTAAGAAATTTTGTTTCCGGCGCTGTACTAGAGGTGTAGATGTACATACTTGTACACATTGCCCGGAACGAATCTCTTTACCCGTTATGGGAGTCGGAAGAATACCAGGAGAGCGACTGATCGAGTTCGGAATCCTCGAGTGCAGGCGGCATCGGTGGCAGACGCTGGGACCGTTGAGGTAATAGGGACGGAGCGCTTGCGGGCAGTTGCTCCGGGACAGGTGAGTCAACCTGTAATGATTATCATGTCTGGAGCAGCAGTTCATCTTGGCGCACCTCCTTATTTTCCCCCATAAACGGAATGTTAGTTTTCTCGTTATGTTTTGTCTGTACTGTATTATTTGGTAGTATGTGTTTGTGGGGGATGATAATGTGAGGGGCACGATTATCCCGGTGCTAGCGTCTTGACAAGCTCTCTAACGTTTTCCCAGTTGCCGTATCTTTACCCGCCCCCCCCTACCGTACGCCTTGCCGTTCTTGTATTTAATAAGCCCTACCGCTCGCCTTACCGTTCTTGTATTAAATAACCTACCGCCAGCCTTACCGTTTTCTCATTTACTCACCTACCGCTCACCTTACCGTTCTTGTATTTTTAATAAGCCCTACCGTTGCCTTACCGTTGTTTTTTGTATTCACCTATCCATTGCCTTAACATTAATGCACATAAGCCATACCTTTGCCTTACCGTTTTTTTTATTCACCTACCGACTACCTTACCGTTAATACACATAAGCCCTACCGATGCTTTATCGTTTATTTTTATTCACCTACCGACGGTCCTATCGTTAATAATCATAGGCTGCTTTATTTTTTTTTTATTTCACCTACCGCCTGCCTTACCATTAATAACGATAAGCCCTGCCGTTTACCTTACCGTTTTTTGTATTCACCTACAGCCTGCCTTACCGTTAAGAAGCATAAGCCCTACCCCTGCCTTACCGTTAATAAACATAAGACCTATCGTTTATGTAAATAAAACCCTTACCGACTTGGATTTCCAACTCTACCGTTTAACCTACCGTCATGTAGAGACCATCTCTACTGTATGTCATATACCTCCCTGCATACTCTCACTGACCCCGAGAGGAAAGAATATTACAACCCCAACCATGGAAATGTTTGCATAAGAAATTCCAATTGGTGTAATAAATCTTTTTATAGTAATATGTTTAAAGTTAAATTCATATTCTCGTTCCTAAACTGTCGATACAAAGTAAGTGACCAAGGCTGTCTCTCTATTAGATATTCTGTTGTAACTAAAATCCGAAGGAGAGAAATAATGCCACCAAAATGATATTATACAAGGCTCACTCAAAATTTGTTAAGGGGGCTAGACAGCTTTTTTTTTTGAAAAATCGATTTTTTTTGTCTTTTTTTTATAGTAAAACCCCCATAGAATATGCTCCTTTTTACCCGAAAACGATATTAATTTTTTTTTTTAAGATATTGATAAAATTTCTTTTTTTTTTTTTCAATATATAGTTTTTTCAACATACATGCTTTTATTTTTTGGTAGAATTTCTATTTTCTTGTAATTTTTGATATATTTTTTAATTTATAATAAATCTACATTAATATATTTATAAATATAAATAAATATGCCGTAGAAATAAATCAATTTTATTAGAAAAAAATAACAGAAAACACTGTCAAAAATCAATCCGTGTATATAATTACGTGTAATTCATACTTTTTCAAGGTCGAAATATTTCTAATAATATGAAACAATTGAATATAAACCATACATATATAAGAAAATTGAATCGCTCACTTCGACGAAATGTATCAGATGATACATCTATTTTAAATAAGCCTGAAGAGGTCGGCAGACCAGGCCGACGAAACGTCGCTTAACTTGAAAGAAATCCGACTCGTGATTTCATACCATTGCCTCCATCCAATCGATCACAATCACCATTCACCCAAGAAAATTGAATACATAGAATAATTACACAGGCACACAAAAAAAAAGAGGTTGGTTCCAGTAGACCGATAATCATATCCTTATGAATTGAGATACGCTAATCTCAAATATGACCTTAATTTTATTCCATCACGTCAGGGTTTTGAGATATCAATGCCTTTAAAAATGTCGGGGTGTCTCAATTTCAAGGTCAAAGATATTGGTTTTTATTAATTGATCAGTGTTACTGGGTAGTACTAATCATGCCCTACATGATCCATTTTAAATTGTCTAAATATAACTTTTCTTCTTGAAGATACATTAAATTAAAATTTTTAATTATCTCAAGAGGATTGTTTCTTCTTTGAGATATATTATCTGAATATTTTAATTATTTTAATTGAATGTATCTTCAAGAAGAATAGTTATATTCAGACAATTTAAAATGGATCATGTAGGGCATGATTAATACTCCATAGTAACACTGATCAATTAATAAAAAACAATATCTTTGACCTTGAAATTGAGACACCCCGAAATTTTTTAAGGCATTGATATCTCAAAACCCTGACGTGATGGAATAAAATTAAGGTCATATTTGAGATCAGGGCATCTCAATTCATAAGGATATGATTACCGGTCTTCTGGAACCAACCACTTTTTTTTTGTGTGCCTGTGTTATTATATCTATCAAATAATATGCAACAGTTTTATTGTATAAAACGATTTGGAGTAATCGGGCATGAATTATGTTGAACTGTAAATAATTGGACTATGCTACACCATGAACTATGTTGAACTATAGATAATTGGACAGTTGGACTATGGTACACCATGAACTAAGAAACACACACATATCATACGTGAGTATGTTATATGTAAGCATTAGACACTGTAACCTCCTTTTTAATTTTTGTAAACAGAAGGGTCAGCTGAATCAAATGCTCGGTCGCTTTTTACGTAAAAAGTGTTCTTTTTGTGTAATTTGAGGTTCATGTGTTTTGTTGCACAGTATAATTATTGTGTTTATATAGTTATGTACTTTAGGAAATATAAAAATAGTGATTAAAAAAAAGTTAAAGTGACTTCTAACAAAGCTTCAAAATAGCAGAAGATGCCGGAGGACGATTTATCAGTACGCATCCTGACGCCAAATACTCAAGAGGAAGAGTGAAGAAGATACCTAAAATTTTTGGAGGGAACATCCACACAGTAGAAAAATGAGAGATAGATCAACATCTTCTCACTGCAATACGAAGAATAGAATAATCGATATCAGCATTCTGTTTCCTGAACTCGAAAAAGTGTTATGCTGCAGTGAGTGCCATGGACCTGTTTATATAAGCGAATCCAGCCTTCAGGGGTTTGATTTAAAAATTGATATAGTGTGTGACAGATTGCAGTGTGGTCAAATTGCAGCAATAAATTCCTGCAAGAAAATTGGCCCCATGAGTAATGCACGGGAAATAAATAGATGAAGTGTGCTAGCCATGCATGCCCTTGGCTACGGTCACACAGAACTATCAACTTTCTGTGGAATCATGGATTTATCACACCCAGTGGCTCATTCTGCCTATGATAAAATCAATGAGCAGCTTGGTCATATTTGTGCAGAAGCGGCTCAAGAGTCTATGGTCACAGCAGTGAGAAGAACTCAAATTGACACCACAAAATACTGGACTTACTGTTTGTGGTGACGGCTCTTGAATGAAGAGAGTTTGAACGCACATGAGAGGAAGTTTGAATGTACTCCTGAATCCTCTGCGGTTCGAGGGGTGCTCACATTATGAGAAGACAAGCTCGAGATTAGCTCCAGGATGATTCATATGCAGCAGTTGACTTTTAAATTATGTAAGTATATTACATAATATATATGCTTTTGTACATTATACATGCGTATATTATGCATATTGTATATGTATACATAAACATATATATCTTGTATTGTTTAAATGCATCAGCGGTAAACGCGCTTCCACGGTCCGTTATGACTCTATTTGGTTTGTTATAATTTTCAAAAAAACTGGAAAAGTGTTATATAACCTCGCTTGTAGCGGTTGATTTGCATGGATATAGCTTCGCGAATTTCGTAAAACCGTCAACAATCAAGAATATATACATAAGCATATATATATTTATGCATAAGGGGCTAGAAAGCCCCTTCCAGTTTTCTCCAAAGGTCCTAAGTGATCCGCATGAAGTGTTTGAAAGGGCAATTTATCTTTAGGTAAGTTCTGTAAAAATCTCTCAGTTTTGCCGCTCAACGGCGCATACTCAACACATTTTAAACAACTTTTTATGTAACGTTTTACCTTTTCCCTAATGTACGGAAACCAATAAAATTTTGTGATGTGGCTAATTACTATATCGAGGCCCACATGGCCGAGATCATCGTCACTAGTTCGCATGACATTATACTCCATTGATTTCGGAACGTAGAACAGTCCGCGCGTTTTATGTTTTCTGCCTGGCGACGATTTTCCTCCTCTTCCCGCTGGAGTCGCTTCTGTTCGGCGTCCGCTTGGCGACGATTTTCTTCCTCTTCCTGCTGCTGAGCTTCATCTTCGTGGAGTTGACGAAGACGATCAGCCTCCTGCTGTTGCTCTTCCTCCAGTCGCCGCCGTTCCTGCTGAGCCTCATTCTCCTCGAGCTGTCGGCGCTGGTCATCAAGTTCCTTCCAGATATCCGGAAAATTCTGCTCGAGTCTAGCAATTAGCTCTACCTAGGATCCGCCAACTACTAAGTTTCTCTCTTTCAAAAACTCTTTTAGCTCCGTCACTAAGAGTAGTCGTGCGGTTGTCGCGCCGCCATTTTGCGTTTTTGTCAAAGATAAGCCTCTCTTGGGCACAGCGATACGCACAAACTTTTTCGCACACAGTAATACACAAAAACGATGCACAAAGCGATACACAATATAATTTTTGAGAAAAACAAATAAGATATCCTTGTGTTCAATCCCACTTCTGAGTTGTAGGCGTAATACAGATTGAAGTAATGAGGATGAGTAAAGAACACTTAGTTAGATATACTGGATCATTTACATAAAACTTAATTATATTTTTACACTTCTGTATGGAAATGTCATAAGCCAAGAAATAATTGTATAATTAAAATTTACTTGCTTATAGCATTTCCATGACAAAAGCTGTAAAAATATAATTTTGTTTTATATCCCTGGTGTGTGCAAGTTTGTGGGCTTGTGTGTGTATGTGCGTGCGTGCGTGCGTGCGTGCGTGCGTGCGTGCATGCGTGCGTGCGTGTGTGTATATTGTTTTAAATAATTGAATAAAATGTTAAAATATATATTGTATGTGTTTCGAAAGAAAATACTGATTAACAGCCACATCAAGCGACTACCATGGGACCTTGCAGGACTTAACAAATGAGGTTAAAACAACACATTAACAACAGCACTTAAAAAAAGGTTTTTAACCTAGGGCGAAAGAAACGATAAGTATTTAAGATAAATAAATTGATGCACATATAGTCAAAATGTTATAAAACGTCGGAAGGCACGGGCTTCCGGGAAGCACAGCAACAGCACTGCAGCGAAGAAACAGGAGAACCTTACAATTCAGCAGACTGTGATGTACAGCACTATTACTGCTCTCACCTGTACTCGAGGTAAACATAACCTCTTAGTGGGCTCCCTCACGAAGCAGCAACCTAGCAGGTGAAGTACACCGACGTCGTCGATGAGGATAGCACCGACACCAGCAGAAAGCTTCCCCCAACAGGAGGACGTCACACACACCACCACGGGGACTTACCCCGCACGTGCATGAGAAAGAGAGAGAGGCCAAGCAATGGCGAGAGGAGTAAGAGGTGGTGCTAGATGGCACGGTGACGGCGACGGCCGACGAGGACTGCGCCAGCAGGAAGGATGCGCTCGACCACTCTGCACTGAGCCTTAGTTGTGCACATTTCAGCAATTGAAAAGTATTTTAGTTAAGTGAGAAAAGTTAGCGTAGAAAGTTTGAAAGTTTTAGTTGTTGCCAGCTTTAGTTTTTGTGTTGCGACGAAGACAAATTTACGTGTAAACTCTGCGAAGAAGAGATTTAGTTTCCTTCCAACGTGGAATTTTGTGCGAAGTAAGTGTGGGTGAGGGATTAGGAGTTGTGCGAAATTAGTGCGCGTCGTCGTGCCTCGCGTATTAGAGTCGAGCCTCGCAAAATTAAGAAGTGCTGCTTGTGCAGCTATAAGTTGTTCGTGCCGCGTTTGTTCCGCTGGCGCTCAACGTCGTGATTTTGTTCAATATATAGTGATTTAATTTTGTATGACTCAATTCAGTGTTTGCCCACTTATTTATCCCTTTCCAAAAATTTGCCATTTCCCCTTTCCTTCACAAACATATATTTCCCCTTAATAAATCTTACATTACAATATGTAATAAAATGTCCTATTAGTCGATTATATCCCCCGGCTACTATAACATATAGTCATTTTTTTTTTAGATATATAATTAATGTTACTATGACATTTCTCTTAGTGCACGTGGTATTAAGGCTGGAACCAGTACCTTGCAGATCCTTTTCACATGAAAAGAAGACAATTCCCACTAAGACTTGTTCAGGTAATGACTATTAAGAAAGCTCAAGGTTAATAGTTTAAAAAAATTAGGGTTTACTGACCCATTCTTGTATTTAGCCATAGTCAATTATAAGCCATAAGAAAGTATACAAATTTAACTCACAGAAAAGTCAATAATGAACATAAAATAAAAAAATATCACATAATAAAACACTATCACATAATAAAAAAATATCACATAATAAAAAAATATCACATAATAAAAAAATATCACATAATAATATTTTTTATCAAAAAATATTCTATATGAAAAAGTGTTATGAAACAATCAAAATTTGAATTTTTGTTTTGTAACGGGCATATGCATAAAGTGCAAATAGTGGCGCGTACCGCGCTGTGAGATTTGCTTCACGCGCGCTTGCACGTATCGCACCATGCAGCGCGCTAGTGAGGCGGAGCGAGAAGAAGGAAGAACGCCGCGACCGTCTTAGTCTGATCGTGTAACAGGTACACACGCGCTCCTGTATGCTTCTCCAGTGCCCTGCAATAGAAGTGCTCCGTACCCTCCGTGCCCTACCCAGCCTGCATCTCATCTCCCGCCGTGCAAAGCGGAAGCGAAGAAGGAGACGACTAATGTAATCTTATACATTATAAGATTATATTATATAGGAAGAATAAGACAACGGTTCCGAGAACAAAAAAACGTGATAATAGAGAATAAAATACTGAGCTAGATAAAATGTCATAGTATACAAATTTCACATATCACAGTAATAATTTAATGGTCTAAATGCTCCCTGCCTCTCACTAGCACTGTTTTTTAAATTATTACTTGGCAGATGTTGTTTTGGAGCAGGCAGGCGCGACGTACGAATAGCCTGTAAGTTGAAAGCACTGCGAAAACATGCACACACTAGCCCCCACCTGCTCCTAATCAGGAATTCTTCTTCCTTATTTTGGCGCTTCTGTAAAATTCTCTGTAAGCAAATTGGAGGCTCACATTGCAGCTAAGCGTATTGTCAACTTTGCTATTTAATATCAAATTAAAGCTCCTCGAGCAGGAGATGACTTTTAGTATTTACTTGTTTTAATATTTTATTTTGTTTATTTATGAGGTCCTCGAGAGCACATATCCGGATAGATAGCTGCACATTGTTGTTAATTTGTGCATCTGCCTGTGCAATAGAGGTATTGCATATCGCAGTGCTGCAGCCCTCGAGAGACCAAACTCGCTATCTGCTCGTCTCGCTGCTTCTCGAGCATGTCAAACCTCTAAAGGAAGAAGCTCCAATGTGCTTACAGAAATTAGAATGTTTTTGACAGCACCCAGGTTTCTACCCCCCAGGAGTGGCGGCAGCACCTGGGTAGTCGCGGGAGTTCCCGCAGGAGTGCTTGCTGTCAGTGATAGGTCTTTATCCTCTACATCAGCGTGGTCACGTCCGACACTGTCACGCAGCTCTAGCTGGGGCGCTTGCGAGCAGTTGAGCTACTCGACATCTCCCTCTTGCTCAACCTGACCCTGTGCTCCGGCTGCCCACGCTGCGTACTCAGCGCTGGGAGGAGGCAGCGAGCGAGACGCGCATACGCTGCTGTTACGTGAGGAGGGCTTAGTAGCACCAGGGTTGTCACATGGCGATTTTTTGTCTCACTTACTCTCAAAGAATGTGACGTCGACAAGCGAAGAGGAGCACGATGGTGGGGGGTAGCAATGAAAGAAGAATTAGATGTGCGTCGCGAGAGCGACGTACGCGTGCTCACCTTAGCGCTCTTGGGTTTAACGATGTTTAACACCTTGATTGATGATGATAGCTGCTCCTTGCCCTAGCATGAGTTACACAGAGAACCCTTCTTTTTACCAGAGCATTTGGCAGGTCACGGCCGGCCACATTTCGAGCATAATCGCAGCTGTCTCGTGGATGATTCACCGCGTAGGGCACACCTCTTCTACATGTTCCACCACAATAACACATGATCACCTCTGTTGTTATTGACAGCTTTTCGTATGCTGTCGGTTGGCCCGCTGAGTTCAAATTTCGTCGTTGGGATGCTTGCAAAGTTGCCGCAGTAGGAACCGTGCGCTGACTTGCAGTGTGATGCAGTGCAATGGAGGGGTGATGGCCAGCTGATGTTGCTATGTGGTGTTGGTGTTGATGATGGCGTGAACACTCGATGATGGAAGCCAAGATTTGCTCGATGATGGTAGTTGTGATTGCTTGCCTTGGATGTTAGAGCAAGTAATGGTCGAATAAGTCGGGTGTAAAATTTGACGATGTTGAAACCTACCCGTCGAGAGAGAGAGAGAGAGAGAGAGAGAGAGAGAGAGAGAGAGAGAGAGAGAGAGAGAGAGAGAGAGAGAGAGAGAGAGAGAGAGAGAGAGAGAGAGAGAGAGAGAGAGAGAGAGACGTAGACGCATGGTGCGTACTGTAGGCGTAGATAGAAGGGAAAACAGCAGCGTATAGTACGCGCTGCCTAGTTGCTCACATGGGAGAGGGATGGAGATATATTAGTAACACGTGTGCAATACGGATGACGCAGAAAGCAACGCGTATCATGACGCGAGTTGGAGCTCAAGGTGGAGATTTAAGTATTGGAGTTTCGCGCACGTCGAGCGACCCTATAGTCAGTCAATAAGGAACTCGGTCGGGGTGATTATGATTCGGTGATGGGCCGCGCATGCTCTACCACCCAACATTACCCTGCTGTACTATGGGTATTGTAAAAGGCGCGATGGTGTGGCTAGGGCCAATCACCAGGCTAATTAGCATTATGAGCGATATTAGTCAAAAGGCTGAGAGTCGCTGAAGTCGAGACGCTCGCTCTGTCTGTCATCAGTGCTCGTACGACGTACTCGTACGACAGTCAGACTAAGAAATTAAGTTGGGCTGTGGGTTAGCTGCTAGCGAGCGGAACTGGCAGCGCATTCGCTGCTAGTGTGCCGGCGCTGATCCTCTGCGGGCCGTCAGTGAGCTTACAATTGCATTCTCACTACCATTCCCTGCGGTTTGGAGGGAACGCACCCGAGAAACGACACGCCCGGCTCGCAACGAGTCAAATCGCCGCATAGCCTGCCATTAAAGGTGCCAGGCTCTGGGCAACGGAGAGAGCGCTTTTTGAGAACGTGGTTTTCTTGGGAATCCTTCTTTCCGTGTATATTCAAATTAACGAGTAAATCGTCTCCTGTGTATCACAGCGTGATCACCGTGTCATCATCAGCGTGTCGCGTCTATCGAAACAGTCCTCACAAATGTTTTGAACGTGTTAAAAAAACCCCAAGCTCAAATTCGTGTGACATACTATAATTTGAGGCAAAATTGTTTCCTGGGTTTCGGCCTGTCGAGGTACACCCAAAAAGTTCTCTAAAACGTGCTTAGAGGGTCAAAAAACCCCAGGTGCACTCAAATTCGCGAGGAAGTTATCTTCTGGACACCAGCGTATCGCTGTCCACGGAAACAGTCCTCAAAAATGTGCTCAGGGTGCCGAAAAACCCCCAGGTACAGTCAAAATCGCGCTACAAACTATAATTTGCGACGAAATCGTCTCCTGGGCATCAACGTGTCGAGGTACACCGGAATAGTATTCAAAAACGTGCTCAGCGGGTAGATAAAACCCCTTGGTACCCTGAGGTTTAATGAAATTACAATGCTCAAATGCACGGAAATACCTGAGAAAGGTTTAATTAATTAATTATAGACCGAAGAAATAACCGGAAATTTAATGATATACATGAATAATAACGTTTTCTTCTCACAACATTTTCATGAAGAAGCGTTTTTTCCCGGCGTTTACCGAAATGGGTTTTTTTCACGACGTTTTCGAAAAAGGTTTTTCTTCATAGCTTTTTTTTATGGGTTTTTTTTTCATAAGCACCGGCGACATACTCGTAGACGCCGACATTTATACAGGGGTAGTCCTAGCTTCGTCTTGCCGGAATCTCGCCGACTATAACATATAACTCCCTCATTATATGTAAGAAGTAATTTTACTAAACAAGTACATGTTGCTCCCATTATATCTCCTTTTTCATATCTTATATTTATTTGATCTATTACATGTGTATTTTCTTCGAGCAGTAGAATTGATTGGATTTTTATATTTTTAGATAAAAATTCAAATGTTATTAAAATTTAATAAATTTTTATTGTTTTTATGTTTAATTTACTGAATTTGACCGTATAAAACAAAATCTTAATTTGAAATGAATTATCTCTTGTAAGTTTTTGAGTATTCCGTGCTACAAAAATGATTCCAAAATCCCAGGAAGATGCAAAAAAAATTTGAGATGCTCTAAGTGTTTTGAATTAAATACTATTTTAACAGTAATTTTAGGGATAAATCCAAATGTTATCGATGAAAGTCCTTCAATATTGGCAGGAAATTATATTTTTTTATGTTGAATATGTTAGTGTATTACAATTTATATTTTATTTAAAGGAAAATTTTTTTTTTCAACTGTACTCTATTCTTAATATAAAAAATGATATAAATGTCTTGGTTTTTGTTGATGACCTGCAAAATCATCGGATTGGCTACTATGATCTACCTTACCTACAGATTTCCTAACACTGTTTTTCATTCGCCCAGGCTTACGCCTGTGAGGAAAACCCGCCCCAAACAGCTTGTGTCCAGGGTTATTTATTAGTTGAAGAATACCACAGAAAAAAAATCAGTCAACGGAGATATAAAAAAACAAAGATTTTGGTCCGTAACCAATTAAAAAATATCAAATGGTTCAGTCTGTAAGCGACGGCAGGTCAAGACAAATTATTGTTTCCAGTAGAAGGCTGTAAAGACATACATAACAAATGATATATTATGTTAAACCTAATGCAAGATATTTTTCTTGTCAGAAATTTTGACATCTTTTCTGCATAATATACAGTCAAAAAAACATTTTTAATTTCAAAATTAGAAACATTTTTGCTGTCTGTCCATTGAAAATGGGAAATTATCCATTGGCGAATTACTTCTCTCACCTGCAAAAAATAATTTTTTTTAACTTGACAGCTATTCATAAATGGAACGCCTAAGGTTCTTACCAATCTATTTCTGTTGTTCTTTCTTCATGTAAATATGCTGATATACTTGCTTCTCTTTAGCTGCTGGTATGGTCTGTCTGTTGATGAATATCTATTTCAGTAACAAACTGGAACAATAAATGCTATTCCGACTTCTGTTACATTTGTCAAGCGTGCCTTGGTGGACACAGACAAAACTTGAGGGAGAGTATTAACATTCTTTGTAGCAAAACGGCTACGACATGCATATGCCAGATGTGCAAAAATTTGAAGCTCGAACCTACAGGAATGCAAAAGGCACAAGTGTAGGATGCGAGAAAGTCGTTGGTACATGGGATCAACTAATGAACCTCTAAGCATAGTGCATTTACGACAAGCCATGATGTAATAATTCCAATGTAATATTTGCCAGACCATCAGCTAACGTATGTTGATGAAGAGGTACTTGAGAAAGGAAAGCAGCCGAAACTCATATCACTTGCTTCAGATGATTTGAAAGAGAGAACCGCGGATTTTTCAAATACCACCGAAGCGCTGCATATGCTGCCGCGCTCACGACATCAACACTCCCGCGTCGTCAATCTCAGCATACACCGCGTCGTCTAACGAAGCCTACGGCCTCAATGCATCTCCAGCTTAGTTACGTATGCTAACTCTGCCCGCGACGTTGTAGGAGAAGCCATCACCTCTCAGCAGGGATCATTTGAGTCCAAGCTTTCCGAGATTGCTGATTCTTTGAATGTTTTGCCTGTCCTAAAACAAAATCGGCAATCTTGAAGCAAAGGTGCTCTTTATAAACTATGCTGAATGAGTGTACCTTATTAGTTGAATGTAATAATTCATTAAGTGATAAAACCAAGGAGTGTAAGATGCTGCGTGAGCAGTTAAACAAACAAAAATACATATTGTACTCAAAATTTTCCACTCTAGAGAACACTATCACTGTTGCTGTCAAAGCTGTTAAAAGTAGTTCTCACTGCTACATGGCATCTCAGACTGACAAGCACGCCGAAATGAATACCCAGCTCCCTCCTGCCTGTGATAATAGCACTGCATCCCGTGTGACAATGTTACCAAGTGAAGCCTTCGAAGTAATAATTTCAGGTTTTGTCAACAAGGATACTTTTAATCTCAAATTAGCTGCCTTCTCTGCCATTCGCGCAGTTCTCACTTCCTTCTCACTTGATGACATCGTCTATTGTCGTACCGTTATTGCGAAAGGACTGGCAAGCTCCGGTATGACGAGTAATAATTGACCGCTAGCTTTTAGTGTACGACTGTGTAACAACAATATTGCAAGCGATGTTATCAGAGCAAAGCACAAGTTTGATTTGCTGCACACACGTGATCTGGACCTTTGACTCCTTGAACAGAGTGATGTCTCTTCCGTTAAGAACTCGAAAATTTACTTTCATGATGTATTAACTAAATCAATTGCTCACAAGACAGGACCGTTACACCCAAGGTAGGTGGTGTTGCTGGGAAAAGGCGTAATATACCATTCGTAAGCAGTCTGTTGACATAATCTTCGCTAGTTTATAGAACATGAAAATGAGATATTTTGTTTTGTTATACACGTAAAAATGTGTTCGTTTCATCTCATGTTATTGTAAAAGACTATACCTTGACTATACCTAGATATTTGGTAGTTTCTACTCTTTTGAGTTTTATACCATTTATATTGATGTTTAAGTTTTTCGTGGTACTATCACATTGATTAAAAAATTCCATATACCCTGTTTTGTCAGTGTTTAACAAGAGTTTATTCAAAGCTAATCATTTAGATAATTTTCTGAAGAAGTCATTCATTTTTTACTCCACTTCATGCCATGTTTTAGCTGTTGATATAACAGCAGTATGATCCGGATACGATAAAATTGTATTTTCAGGCATGTCTAATAGTACGTTGTTGATATACATTATAAATAGTAACGGGCCCAATATAGTTTCCTGTGGGACTCCCGTTGTTACTAATACAAAATGGCTGGTTTTGTGGTTTAATTTCACTCTTTGCTGTCTATTTGTGAGGTAACTCTTTAATACATTATATGCACTTCATCTTATTCAATAATTATACAATTTATCTAGTAAGATTTGATGATGAACAGTGTCAAATGATTTAGCTAGATCTAGGCACGTTATCGTGATAGGAGTGCTAGTGTCAAGATTGTTGCATATCATATTGGAAAATTGAAATACTCCATCTTTAGTACTTTTATTTTTCCTGAAACCATATTGATTTTTTGTTAGCAGATCGCATTCATTGATAAAGTTAGTAATTTTAATGTCTATCATTTTTCCAAAAATTTTTGGAATATTTGATATTAGCGAAATAGGTCTGTAATTTGTAAGGATATATTTTTCATTAGATTTGTGTATTGGTATGACTTCAGCTATTTTGAAAGCATCAGGCCACGTTGCCTTATTTGTAATCTACACTGAGAGAAAAGTTTTGGAATATTTACAAAGAGCTTAGAGAAATTTTACTATATTAGTTTTAGAATCCGACCACAGACTGTCCATCTAGTAAT